>JAMYWD010001859.1:0-15000 GCA_028583415.1 Protea cynaroides
TCTCTCCCTCATACTCACTCTCTCTTTCCCTCTTTCCTTTTCTAATCTTTTTAATTCTCTCTCTCTCTCCCATACTCTCTCTCTCTCTCTCTCTCTCTCTCTCCTTTTTCCTTTCTCTTTCTCTCTTTCTCTCTTTGTCTTCTCTCTTTCTACTTCTGTCTCTCTTTTTACATCCGTCCCTCTCTCTATCTCTTCTCTCTCTACTTCCCTCTCTATCTCGCTGCTTCTCTCTCTCTCTTTCTCAACTTCCCTGTCTCTTGCTCTCTCTCTCCCTCTCTCTGTCTCTTTTCTCTCTCCCTCTACTTCTCTCTCTCTTTATACTTATATGTCTTTCTCTCTCTCCCTACTTCTCACTCTCTCTTTCTACATCTCCCTCTTTCTTCTTCTTCTCTCTAGCTTTCTACTTCTTCTCTCTCCCACTACTTTTTTCTCTCTCCCAATCTCTCCTATCTCTCCCTCTCTCCATTTCTCTCTCTCTCTCTAGTTCTCTCTCTCTCTTTCTCTTTCTAATTCACACACTCTCTCTTTTCAACATTTATCTCTCTTTCTCTCCACTTCTCTATCTCTTTCATTTCTCGCTCTCTCTCACTCTCTCTCTCCCTCTCTCTCCCTTTCTACTTGCTTTCTCTCTCTCCCTATTTCTCTCCCGTTTTAAGTCCCCCACTCACTTTCTTTCTACTTCTCTCTCTCTCTCACTCTCTCTTTCTTGCTACTTCTCCCTTTCTTTTACTTCTCTTTCTCTGTCTCTCTTTTTCTGGTTCCCTCTCTCTCTGTCTCTTTCTTTTACTTTTTACTTTTTTCTCTCTCTGCCTCTCTCTCTCTTTCTCTCTCTTTCTTACAACTCTCACTCTCTTTCTCTCTCTCTCTCCACTTCTCTCTTTTTTTTCTCTCTCTCTTTCTACTTCTCTCTCTTTCTTTCTCTCTTTCTCTCTCTTTCTCTCTCTCTCTCTCTCTCTCTCTCTCTCTCTCTTTTCTCTCTCCCTCTACTTCTCTCTCTCTTTATACTTCCCTGTCTTTTTCTCTCTCCCTACTTCTAACTCTCTCTTTCTACATCTCCCTATTTCTTCTTCTTCTCCCTCCCTTTCTTCTTCTTTTCTCTCTCTCACTACTTCTTTCTCTCTCTCTCTCTATCTCTATCTCTCCTATCTCTCCCTCTCTCCATTCTCTCTCTCTACTTCTCTCTCACTCTCTCTTTCTCTTTCTAATTCACACACTCTCTCTTTTCAACTATTATCTCTCTTTCTCTGCACTTCTCTTTCTCTTTCATTTCTCTCTCTCTCCCTTTCTACTCACTTTCTCTCTCTCCCTAGTTCTTTCTTTCTTTTTACTTCTCTCTCTCACTCAATCTCTCTTTCTTGCTATTTCTCCCTCTCTTTCACTTCTCTTTCTCTATCTCTCTCTCCCTTCCTTCTCACCCTACTTCCCTGTCTCTCATTCCCTTCCTCTCTCTCCGCTTATCTCTCTCCCAATCTCTCTTTCTTCTCTGTCCCTCTACTTTTCTGTCTCTCTCTAATTCTACTTCTCTGTCACACTCTCTCTCTCCCTACTTCTCATTCTCACTTTCTACATCACCTTCTTTCTTCTTCTTCTGTCTACCTATCTTCTTCTTCTCACCCTCACAACTTCTCCCTCTCTCTTTTTCTCTCCCTCTCTCTACTTCTCTTTCTCTACTTTTCCCTCTCTCTCACTTTTTCTCTCTCAGTCTCTCTTTTTCTAATCTCTCTTTCTCTCTCTCTACTTCTCTCTCGTTTTACTTCTCCATCTCTCTCTCTTCCTACTCTCTCTCTCTCTCTTTCTTTCCCTCATTCTACTTTTCCCTCTTTCTTTTTTTCTCTTTCTCTCTCTCTCTTTCTCTCTCTTTCTTACAACCCCACACTTACTTTTTTCTCTCTCTTTCTATTTCCCTTCCTACTTATCTCTCTTTCTCTCTCTTTCTCTCTCTCTCCCACTCTCTCTCTCCATCTCTCTCTCTCTTTACCCCTCCCCCTTCCTCTCTTTCCACCCCTCTTTCTCTCTCTCTCTTCTTACTTCTCTCTCTTTCTCCCTCTCTCCCTTTCTCTCTCTACTTCTCTCCCACCTTCTCTCATTCATTCTCTCTCTCACATTCATTCTCTCTCTCTCTTTCTTCTCTCTCTCTCTCACTCTCTCTTTTCTCCCTTTTTTTTCTACCCCTTTCTCTCCCTCTCTCTTTCTCTCCTTCTACTTCTCTCCCACTTTCTCTCTCACCCACCCTCTCCTTCTACTTCTCTCTCCCTCTCTTCTACTACCCTCTCTCTCTCTCTCTCTCTGTCTTTCTTTCTCTCTCTTTCTCTCTCTCTCACTCCCTCTCTTTCTCTCCCTCTCTCTCTCTCCTTTTTTCCCTCTCTGTCTCTTGTCTCACATTTTAATCTCTTTTTCTCTCTCTAATTCTCCCTTTTTTTACTTCTCTGTTCTCTCTCCCTCTACTTTTCTCCCTCTTTCCCTTTCCCTATCTGCCTCTCCCTCTTTCCCTTTCCCTATCTGTCTCTCCTGTCTCTTTCTCTCTATCTACTTCTCTCACTCAACCTCTCTCTACTTCACTCTCTCTCTCTCTATTCTCTTTCTTCTTCTCTCTCTTTCTCTCTCTCATTCTTTTCTCTCTCTATCTCCCTCTCTATCAACTTCTCACTCTCTCCTGCTTTCTTTCTCACACTCCCTCTCTCTCACTCACTCACTCTCTCTCTCTCTCTCTCTCACTCTTCTCTCCTTCTTTTCCCTCCCTACCTTTCTCTCTCTCTCTCTCTCATCTCGCTTTCTCTCTCTCTCTAATCTTTCAAATTCTCTCCACTCATACTCACTCTATCTTTCTCTCTCTCCCTCTCTAATCTTTCTAATTCTCTCACTCATACTCTCTCTCTCTCTCTTTCCTTTTCTCTTTCACTCTCTTTCTTTCTCTTTCTTTCTTTATCTTCTCTCTTTCTACTTCAGTCTCTCATTTTACTTTCGTCTCTCTCTGTCTCTTCTCTCTCTACTTCCCTCTCTCTACTTCACTCTCTCTCTTTCTCAACTTCCCTATCCCTCTCACTCTCTCTCTCTCTTTATCTCTCTCTCTCTCACTCTTTTCCCTCTCCCTCTACCTCTCTCTCTTTGTACTTCTCTGTCATTCTCTCTCGCCCTACTTCTCACTCTCTCTTTCTACATCACCCTCTTTCTTCTTCTTCTCTCTGCCTTTCTTCTTCTTCCCTCTCTCCCTACTTCTTTCTCTCTCTTTCTATCTCTCCTATCTCTCCCTCTCTCCATTTCAGTCTCTCTCTACTTCACTCTCTCTCTCTCTCTCTCTTTCTCTTTCTAATTCACTCTCTCTCTTTTCAACTTTTATCTCTCTTTCTCTCCACTCCTCTATCTCTTTCATTTATCTCTCTCTCTCTGACCCTCTCTCTCTCCCTTTCTACTCGCTTTCTCTCTCTCCCTACTTCTCTCCTGTTTTACAACCCCCTCTCTCTTTCATTCTCTTCTCTCTACTCCCCTCTCTATCTCTCTGCTTCTCCCTCTCTCTTTATCAACTTCCCTATCTCTTTGTCTCTCTCTCTCTCTCTCTCTCTCTCTCTTTCTCTTTTCTCTCTCCCTCAACTTCTCTCTCTCTTTATACTTCTCTATCTTTCTCTCTCTCCTTATTTCTCACTCTCTCTTTCTACATCTCCTCCTTTCTTCTTCTTCTCCCTGCCTTTCTTCTTCTTCTCTCTCTCACTACTTTTTTTCTCTCTCTATCTCTCCTATCTCTCCCTCTTTCCATTTCTCTCTCTCTACTTTTCTCTCTCTCTCTCTCTCTTTCTCTTTCTAATTCACACTCTCTCCCTCTTTTCAACTTTTATCTCTCTTTCTCTCCACTTCTCTATTTCTTTCATCTCTCTCTCTCTCTCTCCCTCTCTCTCTCTCCCTTTCTACTCGCTTTCTCTCTCTCCCTAGTTCTCTCTCGTTTTACGACCCCCTCTCTCTTTCATTCTACTTCTCTCTCTTTCACTCTCTCTTTCTTGCTACTTCTCCCTCTCTTTTACTTCTCTTTCTCTATCTCTCTTTTTTCACTTCTCTCTCTCTGTCTCTTTTTTTCTCACTTTCTACTTTTCTCTCCCTCTGCCTCTCTCTCTCTCTCTCTCTCTCTCTTTCTCTCTCTTTATTACAACTCTCACTCTCTTTATCTCTCTCTCTCTCTCCACTTCTCTCTCTTTTTTTTCTCTCTCTTTTTACTCTCTCTCTCTCTCTCTCTCTCTCTCTCTTTTTTCTCTCTCCCTCTACTTCTCTCTCTCTTTATACTTCTTTGTCTCTCTCTTTCCCTACTTCTCACTCTCTCTTTCTACATCTCCCTCTTTCTTCTTCTTCTCTCTCCCATTCTTCTTCGTCTCTCTCTCACTAATTCTTTCTCTCTCTCTATCTCTCCTATCCCTCCCTCTCTCCACTTCTCTCTCTCTACTTCTCTCTCTCTCTCTCTCTCTCTCTCTCTCTCTCTCTCTTTCTCTTTCTAGTTAACACACTCTCTCTCTCTTTTCAACTATTATCTCTCTTTCTCTCCACTTCTCTATCTCTTTTATTTCTCCCTCTCTCTCTCTCCGTCTCTCTCTCTCCCCCTTTCTACTCACTTTCTCTCTCCCCCTAGTTCTCTCTCGTTTTACGTCTCCCACTCTCTTTCTTTCTACTTCTCTCTCTCTCACTCTCACTTTCTTGCTACTTCTCCCTCTCTTTTATTTCTCTTTCTCCATCTCTCTTTTCCTGCTTCTCTCTCACTCCGTCTCTGCCTTTCTCACTTTCTACTTTTCTCTCTCTCTGCCTCTCTCTCCCTTTCTCTCTATTTCTTACAACTCTCACTCTCTTTCTCTCTCTCTCTCTCTCTCCCTCCACTTCTCTCTCTTTCTACTTCTCCCTCTTTCTTTCTCTCTCTCTCTTTCCACCTCTCTCTCTCTCTCTTTCAACCTCTCTCTCTCTCTCTCTTTCTCTCTCTCTTTCTCTTTCTCTCTCCCTCTCTCTCTCTTATCACTCCCCCTCTACTTCTCTCTCTCTTTATACTTCTCTGTCTTTCTCTCTCTCCCTACTTTTCACTCTCTCTCTTTCTACATCTACCACTATCTTCTTCTTCTCTTTCCCTTTCTTCTTCTTCTTCTCTCTCTCACTACTTCTTTCTCTCTCTCTCTATCTCTCCTATCTCTCCCTCTCTCCACTTCTCTCTCTATACTTCTCTCCCTCTCTCTTTCTATTTCTAATTCACACTCTCTCTCTTTTCAACTTTTATCTCTCTTTCTATCGACTTCTCTATCTCTTTCATTTATCTCTCTCTCTCTCTCTCTCCTTCTCCCTCTCTCCCTTTCTACTCGCTTTCTCTCTTTCCCTAGTTCTCTCTCGTTTTACGGCTACCACTCTCTTTCTTTCTACTTCTCTTTCTCGTTTACTCTCTCATTCTTGCTATTTATCCCTCTCTTTCACTTCTCTTTCTCTGTCTCTCTTTTTCCACTTCTCTCTCTCTGTCTCTTTCTTTCTCACTTTCTACTTTTCTCTCTCTACATCTTTCTCTCTCTTTCTTACAACTCTCACTCTCTTTCTCTCTCTCTCCACTTCTTTCTCTTTCTTTCTACTTTTCTCTCTTTCTTTCTCTCTCTTCATTCCACTTCTCTCCCTCTTTCTACCGCTCTCTCTCTCCTATCTATTTCTCTCATTCTTCTTCTCTCTCTCAACCACTCTACTTTTCGCTCTCTACTTTTCGCTCTCTCCCTTCTCCTCCCTTTTTTCGCTCACTCTTTACTTCTCTCCCTATCTCTCTCTTTCTACTCTCTCTTTCTCCCTCTCTCTCTTTCTTCTCTCTCTCTCTCTTCTTCTTACTCTCTCCTGCTTTCTTTCTCTCTCTCTCTCTCTCTCTCTCTCGCTCTCCTTCTCTCTTTCTTCTTCTTACTTTCACTATTTTTACTTCTCTCCTACTCTCTCTCTTTTTTTTACTCTAACCTCTCTCTCTCTCACTCTTCCTTTTTACTCTCACCTTTCTCCCTCTCTCATTCTCCACTTCACTCTCTCTCCCCTTTTATCTCTCTCTCTTCTCTCTTTCTACTTCTCTATCTCTCTCTTTCTCTCTCTCTCTCTCTCTTATCTTCTCTCTCTCTCTCTCTCTTAGTCTCTCTCACTTTCTAATCTCTTTCTCCCTCTCTCCACTTCTCTCTCGTTTTACTTCTCCATCTCTCTCTCTTTCTTTCTCCCTTTCTACTTTTCCCTCTTTCTCTTCCTCTTCTCTCTCTCTTTCTTGCAACTCCTCACCCACTTTTTTTCTCTCTCTCTCTCTATTTCTCTTCCTACTTCCCTCTCTTTCTCTCTATTTCTCTTCCTACTTCGCTCTCTTTCTTTCTCTGTCAACTTCTCTCTCTCTGTTACTCCCTCTTTCTCTGTCTCTCTACCTCTCTTTCCCTTTCTACTTCTCTTTCTCTCTGCATCTCTCTACTTCTCTCTCTTCATGTCTCTCTCTCTCTCTCCCTTCCTTCTCAACCAACATCCCGGTCTCTCTTTCCCTGTCTCTCTCTCTCCACTTATCTGTCTCCCCATCTCTCTTTCTTCTTTATCCCTCTACTTCTCTCTCTCTCTCCCATTCTACTTCTCTGTCACTCTCTCTCTCTCCCTACTTCTCACTCTCTTTCTACATCACCTTCTTTCTTCTTCTTCTGTCTACCTTTCTTTTTCTTCTCACCCTCACAACTTCTCCCTCTCTCTCTTTCTCTCCCTCTCTCTACTTCTCTTTCTCTACTTTTCCATCTCTCTCTCTTTTTCTCTCTCAGTCTCTCTCTCTTTCTAATCTCTTTCTCTCTCTCTCTCTCTCTCTCTCTCTCACTCTCTCTCTCTCTCTCTTTCTTTCTCTTTCTTTCCCTCTTTCTACTTTTCCTTCTTTCTCTTCCTCTCTTTCTCTCTTTCCCTCTCATTCTTACAACTACTCACTCACATTTTCTCGCTCTCTTTCTATTTCTCTTCCCACATCTCTCTTTCCCTCTCTTTCACTCTCGCTCCCTCTCTCTCTCTCCTTCTCTCTCTCTCTTTTTACCCCTCCCCCTTCCTCTCTTTTTACCCCGCTTTCTCTCTCCCTCTCTTCTTACTTCTCCCTCTTTCTCCCTCTCTCTCTTTCTCTCTCTACTTCTCTCCCACCTTCTCTCCACTTCTCTCTCTCTCATTCATTCTCTCTCTCTTTCTACACATCTCTCTACTCTCTCTCTTTCTCACTTTCACTTTCTACCCCTCTCTCCCCTTCTCTCTCTTTCTCTCCGTCTACTTCTCTCCCGCTTTCTCTCTCTCCCTTCCTCTCCTTCTACTTCTCTCTCTCTCTTTCTCTCTTTCTCTCTTTCACTTTCTCTCTTTCTACTTCTCTCTCTCTCTCTATCTCTCTTTCTTTCTCTCTCTCTCCCTCTCTCTCTCTCGCTCCCTCTCTTTCTCTCCCTCTCTCCCTCCCTTTTTCCCACTCTGTCTCTCTGTTTAATCACTTTTTTTCTCTATAATTCTCTCTCATTTTACTTCTCCATCCCTCTCTCTTCCCACTTCTCTCTCTCTTTCTACTTTTCTCTCTCTCTTCCTCTATCACTCGCTCTCTTTCTCTCTACTTCTCCATCTATACTTCTCTGTTCTCTTTCCCTCTACTTTTCTCTCTCCCTACTTCTCCCTGTCTCTCTCTCTTTCTCTTTCTCTATCTGTCTCTCCTGTCTCTTTCTCTCTATCTACTTCTCTTTCTCCACCTCTCGGGGCTTCCTCTCTCTCTCTCTCTATTCTCTTTCTTCTTCTCTCTCTTTTTTCTCTCTCTTTTTTTTTCTCTCTCTCTCTCCCTCTCTTTCCCTCTTCTCACTCTCTCTCTCTCTCTCTCTTCTCTCTCTCTCTCTCTCTCTCTCTCTCTCTCTCCTCCTTTGTCTCCCTCTCTCTCACTCTTCTCCCTTTCTCCTTTCCCTTCCCTACCTCTCTCTCTCTCTCTCTCTCTCTCTCTCTCTCTCTCTCTCTCTCTCTCTCTCTCTCTCTCTCTCTTTAATCTTTGAAATTCTCTCTCCCTCATACTCACTCTTTCTTTCTCACTCTCTTTCCCTCTCTCCCTCTCTAATCTTTCTAATTCTTTCACTCTCTCTCTCATACTCTCGCTCGCTCTCTCTCTCTCTCTCTCTCTCTCTCTCTCTCTCTCTCTCTCTCTCTCTCTTTCTTTTTTTTCTCTCTCTTTCTCTCTTTATCTTACCTCTTTCTACTTCAGTCTCTCTTTTTACTTCTATCTCTCTTTCTGTCTCTTCTCTCTCTACTTCCCTCTATATCTCTCTAATTTTCTCTCTCTCTTTATCCCTCTCTCTCCCTCTCTCTCTCTCTCTCTCTCTCTCTCTCTCTCTCTCTCTCTCTCTCTCTCTCTTTTCCCTCTCTCTCTTCTTCTCTCTCTCTTTATACTTCTCTGTCTTTCTCTCTCTCCCTACTTCTCACACTCTCTTTCTACGTCTCCCACTTTCTTCTTCTTCTCTCTACCTTTCTTCTTCTTCTCTCTCTCACTACTTCTTTTCCCTCTCTATCTCTCCTATCTCTCCCTCTCTCCATTTCTCTCTCTCTACTTCTCTCTCTCTCTTTCTCTTTCTAATTCACACTCTCTCTCTCTTTTCAACTTTTATCTCTCTTTCTCTCCACTTCTCTATCTCTTTCATTTCTCTCTCTCTCTCTCTCAACCTTTCTACTCGCTTCCTCTCTCTCCCTAGTTCTCTCTCGTTTTACGTCCCCCACTCTCTTTCTTTCTACTTCTCTCTCTCTCACTCTCTCTTTCTTGCTACTTCTCCCTCTCTTTTACTTCTCTTTCTCTGTCTCTTTTTTTCTGCTTCTCTCTCTCTCTATCTCTTTCTTTCTCACTTTCTACTTTTCTCTCTCTCTACCTCTCTCTCTCTTTCTCTCTTTCTAACAAATCTCACTCTTTTTCTTTCTCTCTTTTTCTCTCTCTCTCCCTCTCTCTCTCTTTTCTCTCTCCCTCTACTTCTCTCTTTTTATACTTCTCTGTCTTTCTCTCTCTTTCTACATCTCCCTCTTTCTTCTTCTTCTCTCTCCATTTCTTCTTCTTATTCTCCCTCTCACTACTTCTCTCTCTCTCCCTCTCTATCTCTCCCACCTCTCCCTCTCTCCAATTCTCTCTCTCTCTACTTCTCTCTCTCTCTCTCTTTTCTCTTTTCAATTGACACTCTCTCTCTCTTTTCAACTATTATCTCTCTTTCTCTCCACTTCTCTATCTCTTTCATTTCTCCCTCTCTCTCTCTCTCCGTCTCTCTCTCTCTCCCTTTCTACTCTTTTCTCTCTCTCCTAGTTTTTTTTCGTTTTATGTCTCCCACTTTCTTTCTTTCTACTTCTCACTCTCTCACTCTCTCTTTCTTGCTACTTCCGCCTCTCTTTTACTTCTCTTTCTCTGTCTCTCTTTTTTTGCTTCTCTCTCTCTGTCTCTTTCTTTCTCACATTTTACTTTTCTCTCTCTCTGCCTCTCTCTCTCTTTCTCTCTCTTTCTTACAACTCTCACTCTTTTTCTCTCTCTCTCTCCACTTCTCCCTCTTTCTCTCCCTCTTTCTACTTCTCTCTCTTTCCACTTCTCTCTCGCTCTCTCTTCCAACCTCTCTCTCGCTCTCTCTCTCTCTCTCTCTCTCTCTCTCTCTCTCTCTCTCTCTCTCTCTCTCTCTCTCTTTTCTCTCCCCCTCTACTTCTCTCTCCCTTTATACTTCTCTGTCTTTCTCTCTGCCTACTTCTCACTCTCTCTTTCTACATCTCCCACTTTCTTCTTCTTCTCTCTCCCTTTCTTCTTCATCTCTCTCTCACTACTTCATTCACTCTCTCTTTCTTTCTCTCTTTAAACTTTTCCCCCTTTCTCTTCCTCTCTCTCTCTCTCTCTTTCTCTCTCTTTCTTGCAACTCCTCACTCACTTTCTCTCTCTCTCTCTCTCTCTCTCTCTCTCTCTATTTCTCTTCCTACTTCCCTCTCTTTCTCTTTCTCTCTCTCACTCTCTCTTTCTCCATTTCTCTTCTTACTTCCCTCTCTTTCTTTATCTGTCAACTTCTCTCTCTGTCTCTCCCGCTTTCTTTGTCTCTCTGTCTCTCTTTCCCTTTCTACTTCTCTTTCTCTCTGCATCCCTCTACTTCTCTCTCTTTATATATATATCTCTCTCTCCCTTCCTTCTCACCCAGCTTCCCTGTCTCTCTTTCCCTTTCTCTCTCTACACTTATCTCTTTCCCTATCTCTCTTTCTTCTCTCTCTCTCTCTCACATTCTACTCCTCCGTCACTCTCTCTCTCTTTCTACATCACCTTCTTTCTTCTTCTTCTGTCTGCCTTACTTCTTCTTCTCACCCTCACAACTTTTCCTTCTCTCTCTTTCTCTCCCTCTCTCTACTTCTCTTTCTCTCCTTTTCCCTCTCTCTCTCTCATTTTCTCTCTCAGTCTCTCACTCCTTCTAATCTCTTTCTCTCTCTCTCTACTTCTCTCTCGTTTTACTTCTCCATCTCTCTCTTCCTACTCTCTCTATCTCTCTTTCTTTCCTACTTTCTACTTTTCCCACTTTCTCTTTCTCTCTCTCTCTCTTTCTACATCTCCCTCTTTCTTCTTCTTCTCTCTGCCTTTCTTCTTCTTCTCCCTCTCACTACTTCTTTCTCTCTTTCTATATCTCCTATCTCTCCCTCTCTCCATTTCTCTCCCTCTCTACTTATCTTTCTCTTTCTTTCTCTTTTTAATTCACACTCTCTCACTTTTCAACTTTTATCTTTCCTTCGCTCCACTTCTCTATCTCTTTCATTTCTCTCTCTCTCCCTCTCTCTTTCTCCCTTTCTACTCGCTTTTTCTCTCTCCCTAGTTCTCTCTCGTTCTACGTCCCCCACTCTCTTTCTTTCTACTTCTCACTCCCTCACTCTCACTTTCTTGCTATTTTTCCCTCTCTTTTACTTCTCTTTCCCAGTATCTCTTTTTCTGCTTCTCTCTCTCTCTCTGTCTCTTACTTTCTCACTTTCAACTTTTCTCTCTCTGCCTCTCTCTCACTTTCTCTCTCTTTCTTACAACTCTCACTCTCTCTCTCTCTCTCACTTCTCTCTTTCTTTCTCTCCCTCTTTCTACTTCCCTCTCTTTCTTTCTCTCTCTCCCTCTTTCCACTTCTCTCTCTCTCTCTTTCAACCTCTCTTTCTCTCTCTCTTTCTCTCTCTCAATCTCTCTCTCTCCCTCTCTCCCTCTCTCTCTCTCTCTCTCTCTCTCTCTCTCTCTCTCTTTTCTGTCTCCCTCTACTTCTCTCTCTCTTTATACTTATCTGTCTTTCACTCTCTCCCTACTTCTCACTCTCTCTTTCTACATCTCCCACTTTCTTCTTCTTCTCTCTCCCTTTCTTCTTCTTCTCTCTCTCTACTTCTTTCTCTCTTTCTCTCTCTACTTCTCTCCCTCTCTCTCTCTCCCCCTCTCTCTTCTTCTTACCCTCTCCTCTTTCTCTCTCTCTCTCTCTCTCTCTCTCTCGCTTTCTTTCTCTCTTTCTTCGTCTTACTTTCACTATTTTTACTTCTCTCCCTCTCTCTCTCTCCTTTTTTTATTCTCACCCTCTCTCTCTCTCACTCTTCTTTTTTTACACTCACCTTTCTCCCTCTCTCTTTCTTCTCTGTCCCTCTACTTCTCTCTCTCTCTTCACTTTTCTCTCTTTCTATCTCTCTTTCTTCTCTGTCCCTCTACTTCTCTCTCTCTCTCATTCTGCTTTTCCGTCACTCTCTCTCCCTACTTCTCACTCTCTCTTTCTACATCACCTTCCTTCTTTTTCTTCTCTCTGCCTTTCTTCTTCTTCTCACCTCCCAACTTCTCCCTCTCTCTCTCTTTCTCTCCCTCTCTCTACTACTCTTTCTCTACTTTTCCCTCTCTCTCCCTTTCTTTTTCTCCCTCAGTCTCTCCCTTTCTTTCTAATCTCTTTCTCTCTCTCTCTACTTCTCTCTCGTTTTACTTCTCCATCTATCTCTCTTTCTTTATCTCTTTCGACTTTTCCCTCTTTTTCTTCCTCTCTCTCTCTTTCTCTCTCTTTCTTACAACTCCCCACTCACTTTCTCTCTTTCTCTCTCTCTCTCTCTCTATATTTCTCTTCCTACTTCCCTCTCTTTCTCTCTCTCTCTATTTCTCTTCCTACTTCCTCTCTTTCTTTCTCTGTCAACTTCTCTCTCTCTGTCTCTCCCTCTTTCTCTGTCTATCTATCTCTCTTTCCCTTTCTACTTCTCTTTCTCTCTGCATCTCCCTACTTCTCTCTATTATATATATATATATATATATATATATATATATATATATATATATATATATATATATATCCTTATATTCTCCCTTCTTTCTCACCCTACTTCCCTGTCTCTCATTTCCCTTTCTCTCTCTCTCCGCTTATCTCTCTCCCAATCTCACTTTCTTCTCTGTCCCTCTACTTCTCCGTCTCTCTCTAATTCTACTTCTCCGTCACACTCTCTCTCTCCCTACTTCTCATTCTCACTTTCTACATCACCTTCTTTCTTCTTCTTCTGTCTACCTATCTTCTTCTTCTCCCCCTCACAACTTCTCCCTCTCTCTCTTTCTCGCCCTCTCTCTACTTCTCTTTCTCTACTTTTCCCTCCCTCTCACTTTTTCTCTCTCCGTCTCTCTCTTTTTTTAATCTCTTTCTCTCTCTCTCTCTACTTCTCTCTCGTTTTACTTCTCCATCTCTCTCTCTTCCTACTCTCTCTCTCTTTCTTTCCCTCTTTCTACTTTTCCCTCTTTCTTTTTTTCTCTTTCTCTCTCTCTCTTTCTCTCTCTTTCTTACAACCCCACACTTACTTTTTTCTCTCTCTCTTTCTATTTCCCTTCCTACTTATCTCTCTTTCTCTCTCTTTCTCTCTCTCTCCCTCTCTCTCTCCATCTCTCTCTCTCTTTTTACCCCTCCCCTTCCTCTCTTTCCACCCCTCTTTCTCTCTCTCTTCTTACTTCTCTCTCTTTCTCCCTCTCTCCCTTTCTCTCTCTACTTCTCTCCCACCTTCTCACATTCATTCTCTCTCTTTCTACTTCTCTCTCTCTCTCACTCTCTCTTTTCTCCCTTTTTTCTACCCCTTTCTCTTTCTCTCCATCTACTTCTCTCCCACTTTCTCTCTCACCCTCCCTCTCCTTCTACTTCTCTCTCCCTCTCTTTTACTACCCTCTCTCTCTCTCTCTCTCTCTCTCTCTCTCTCTCTTTCTTTCTCTCTCTCTCTCTCTCTCGCTCCCTCTCTTTCTCTCCCTCTCTCTCTCCCTTTTTCCCTCTCTGTCTCTCTTGTCTCACATTTTAATCGCTTTTTCTCTCTCTAATTCTCTCTTTTTTTACTTCTCTGTTCTCTCTCCCTCTACTTTTCTCTCTCTCTACTTCTCCCTGTCTCTCCCTCTTTCCCTTTCCCTATCTGTCTCTCCTGTCTTTTCTCTCTATCTACTTCTCTCTCAACCTCTCTCTACATCACTCTCTCTCTCTATTCTCTTTCTTCTTCTCTCTCTTTCTCTCTCTCTTCCTTTTCTCTATCTATCTCCCTCTCTTTCAAAGTTTTTCACTCTCTCCTGCTTTCTTTCTTTCTCTCTCTCTCTCTCTCATCTCTCTTTCCCTCTCTCACTACTTCTTTCTCTCTCTCTATCTCTCCTATCTCTACCTCTCTCCATTTCAGTCTCTCTCTACTTCTCTCTCTCTCTCTCTCTCTCTCTCTCTCTCTCTTTCTCTTTCTAATTCACTCTCTCTCCCTTTTCAACTTTTATCTCTCTTTCTCTCCACTCCTCTATCTCTTTCATTTCTCTCTCTCTCTCCCCCTCTCTCTCTCCCTTTCTTCTCGCTTTTTCTCTCTCCCTACTTCTCTCATGTTTTTACACCCCCTCTCTCTTTCATTCTCTTCTCTCTACTCCCCTCTCTATCTCTCTGCTTCTCCCTCTCTCTTTATCAACTTCCCTATCTCTTTGTCTCTCTCTCTCTCTCTCTCTCTCTCTCTCTCTTTCTTTCTTTTCTCTCTCCCTCAACTTCTCTCTCTCTTTATACTTCTCTGTCTTTCTCTCTCTCCCTATTTCTCACTCTCTCTTTCTACATCTCCCTCTTTCTTCTTCTTCTCTCTGCCTTTCTTCTTATTCTCTCTCTCACTACTTTTTTCTCTCTCTCTATCTCTCCTATCTCTCCCTCTTTCCATTTCTCTCTCTCTACTTCTCTCTCTCTCTCTTTCTCTTTCTAATTCACACTCTCTCTCTCTTTTCAACTTTTATCTCTCTTTCTCTCCACTTCTCTATTTCTTTCATCTCTCTCTCTCTCCCTCTCTCTCCCTTTCTACTCGCTTCCTCTCTCTCCCTAGTTCTCTCTCGTTTTACGACCCCCTCTCTCTTTCATTCTACTTCTCTCTCTTTCACTATCTCTTTCTTGCTACTTTTCCCTCTCTTTTACTTCTCTTTCTCTGTCTCCCTTTTTTCACTTCTCTCTCTGTCTCTTTCTTTCTCACTTTCTACTTTTCTCTCCCTCTGCCTCTCTCTCTCTCTCTCTTTCTCTCTCTTTATTACAACTCTCACTCTTTTTCTCTCTCTCTCTCCACTTCTCTCTCTTTCTACTTCTCTCTCTTTCTTTCTCTCTCTCTTTCCACTTCTCTCTCTCTCTTTCTACCCCACTCTCTCTCTCTCTCTCTCTCTCTCTCTCTCTCTCTCTCTCTCTTTTCTCTCTCCCTCTTTATACTTCTTTGTCTTTCTCCCTCTCCCTACTTCTCACTCTCTCTTTCTACATCTCCCTCTTTCTTCTTCTTCTCTCTCCCATTCTTCTTCTTCTCTCCCTCGCTACTTCTTTCTCTCTCTCTATCTCTCCTATCCCTCCCTCTCTCCACTTCTCTCTCTCTCTCTCTCTCTTTTCTCCACTTCTCTATCTCTTTTATTTCTCCCTCTTTCCCTCTCTCTCCGTCTCTCTCTCTCCCCCTTTCTACTCACTTTCTCTCTCCCCCTAGTTCTCTCTCATTTTACGTCTCCCACTCTCTTTCTTTCTACTTCTCTCTCTCTCACTCTCTCTTTCTTGCTACTTCTCCCTCTCT
>JAMYWD010001859.1:22500-27402 GCA_028583415.1 Protea cynaroides
CACTCTATCTCTCTACTTTTCTCTCTCTTCCTCATTCTACTCTCTCTCTCTCTCTCTCTCTCCCACTTTCTACTTCTCTCTTTCTCTTTCTTTCTTTATCAACTACTCTCTCTCTCTGTCTCTCTCTCTTTCCCTGTCCGTTTGTTTTTTTCCCTTTCTACTTCTTTTCTCTCTGCGTCTCTCAACTTTTCTCTCTTTATATTTCTCTCTCTCTCCCTCCCTTCTCACCCAACTTCCCTGTCTCTCTTTCCCTTTCTCTCTGTCTCCACTTTTCTCCCTCTCTATCTCTCGTTCTTCTTTGTCCCTCTACTTCGCTCTGTCTCTCCCTCATTCTACTTCTCCGTCACTCTCTCTCTCTCCCAAGTTTTCACTCTCTCTTTCCACATCACCTTCTTTCTTCTTCTTCTCTCTGCCTTTTTTCTTCTTCTCACCCTTACAACTTTTCCCTCTCTCTCTCTTTCTCTCCCTCTATCTACTTCTCTTTCTCTAGTTTTCCCTCTCTCTCTCTTTTTCTCTCTTTGTCTCTCTCTCTCTTTCTAATCTCGTTCTCCCTCTCTCTACTTCTCTCTCGTTTTACTTCTCCATCTCTTTCTTTCTTTCTCTCTTTCTACTTTTCCCTCTTAATCTTCCTCTCTCTCTCTCTCTCTCTCTTTCACTGTTTCTTACAACTCCTCACTCACTTTTTTTCTCCCTCTCTCTCTATTTCTCTTCCTACTTCCCTCTCTTTCTCTCTCTCTCTCTCTATTCTTTCTTTCTCGTCCCTCTCTTTCTTTCTCTGTCAACTTCTCTCTCTCTGTCTCTCCTTTCCCTGTCTCTCTGTCTCTCTTTCCCTTTCTACTTCTTTTTCTCTCTACATCTCTCTACTTTCCTCTCTTTATATCTCTCTCTCTCTCCCTTGCTTCTCACCCAACTTCCCAGTCTCTCTTTCTCTTTCTGTCTCTCTCCACATTTCTCTCTCATTCTTCTCTGTCCCTCTACATCCCTCTCTCTCTCTCCCTACTTCTCACTCTCTCTTTCTACATCACCTTCTTTCTGCTTCTTCTCTCTACCATTCTTCTTCTTTTCACCCTCACAACTTCTCCCTTTCTCTCTTTCTCTCCCTCTCTCTACTTTTCTTTCTCTACTTTTCCCTCTCTCTCTTTCTCCCTCTCAGTCTCTCTCTCTCATCCTAATCTCTTTCTCTCTCTCTCTACTTCTCTCCCATTTTACTTTTCCATCTCTCTCTCTTCCTACTCACTCTCTCTCTTTCTTTCTCTGTTCTACTTTACCCTCTTTCTCTTCCTCTCTCTCTCTTTTTCTTTCTCATTCTCTCCCTTACTTACAACTCCTCACTCACTTTTTCACTCACTCTCTCTCTCTTTCAATTTCTCTTCCTACATCTGTCTCTTTCTCTCTCTCTCTCTCTCTCTCTCTCCCTCTCTCTCTCCTCTCTCTCTTTCTACCCCTCCCCTTCCTCTCTTTCTACCCCTCTTTTTCTCTCTCTCTCCTTCTCTATCTCTCTCTCTCTTTCTCCCTCTCTCTCTCCATCTCTCCCTCTCCCTCTTTCTCCCTCTACTTCTCTCTCAGCTTCTCTCTACTTCTCTCTCTCTCTCATTCATTCTCTCTCATTTTACATCTCTCTCTCTCAATCTCTCTATCTCCCTTTCCCTTTCTACCCCTCCCTCTCTTTCTCTCCATCTACTTGTCTCCCTTACTCTCTCTCCCTCTCTCTTTTTCTATTTCTCTTTCTCTCTTTTCTCTCTCTCTCTCTCTTTCTTTCTCTCACTCTCTTTCATTCTCTCTCTCCTCTCTCTCACTCCCCTCTCTCTCTCCCTCTCTTTCTCCCCCTTTTTTCCTACTTCTCTCTCTCTTTCTTTCTTTCTCTATTTCTACTTTTTCTCTCTCTCTTCCTCTATCGCTCTCTTTCTCTCTCTACTTCTCTATCTATGCTTCTCTGTTCTCTCCCCACTACTTTTCTCTCTCTCTTTTCTTCTCTTCCTTTCTTCTCTATCTCTCTGTCTCTTTCTCTCTATCTACTTCTCCCTCTCAACCACTCTCTACTTCACTCTCTCTCTCTCTCTCTCAATTCTCCTTCTTGTTCTCTCTCTTTCTCTTTCTTTTCTCACTCACTCCCTCTCTTTCAACTTTTCACTCTATCATGCTTTCTTTTACAAACTCTCTCTCTCTCTCACTCTTCTCTCTTTCTTCTTTTCCCTCCCTACCTTTCTTTCTCTCTCTATCTCTCTCTCTTTCTCTCTCTCTCTCTCTAATCTTTCAAATTAACTCTCCCTCATACTCACTCTCTCTTTGTCTCTCTCCCTCTCTAATCTTTCTAATTCTCTCTCTCCCATACTCTCTCTCTCTCTCTCTCTCTCTCTCTCTCTCTCTCTCTCTCTTTCTCTTTCTCTCTCTTTCTCTTTATCTTCTCTCTCTCTACTTCTGTCTCTCTTTTTACTTCCCTCTCTCTCTCTCTGTCTCTTATCTCTCTACTTCCCGCTCTCTCTCTACTTTCTCTCTCTCTCTCTTTTTACTTTATCTCTCTCTTTCTACATCTCTCTCTCTTTTCCTCTCTCTCTTTCTCAACTTCCCTCTCTCTCTCTCTCTCTTTCCCTTTCTCTCTTTCATTCTCTCTCTTTCTTTTGCTCTCTGTCTCTCTGTGTCTCTCCATCTTTCTAATACTCTTCTTCTCCCCCTTTCTCTACTTCTCTCTCTCTCTCTCTCTCTCTCTCTCTTTTCTCTCTCCCTCTACTTCTCTCTCTCTATATACTTTTCTACCTTTGTCTCTCTCCGCCTCTCTCTCTCTCTCTTACAACTCTCACTTTCTTTCTCTCCCTCTTTCTCCGCTTCTCTCTCTTTCTCTCTCTCTTTCTGTTTCTCTCTCTTTCTTTCAACTTCTCTCTCTCTCTCTCTCCCTCTATTACTTTCTACCCCTCTCTCACTCTCTTTCTCCCTCTCCTTCATCTTCTCTCTCACTCTCCCTCTTGCTCTATCTCTCACCCCCTCTCTCCTCTCTCTCCCTCTCTCTCTCTCTCTTTCTCTCTCTCTCTCTCATTCTCTCTCTCCTCTCTCTCCCTCTCCTTTTCTCTACTTTTATCTTTCTCTATCTCTTTCTACCTCTCTGTCTCTCTCTTTCCCCCTCTCTCTCCCTATCATTCTCTCTTTCCCCTTTTCACTTTCCTTATTTGTACTTTACTCTTTCTCTCGCTCTCCCTCTCTCTCTTTCTCTCTCATCCTCTTGCCCCCTCTTTCCACTTCTCTCTCTTAACCTCTCTCTCTCTCTTCTCTCTCTCCCTCTCTCTCTTTCTACTTCTCTCCCCCCCTCTCTTCTTACTCTCTCTCTCTCTCTCTCTACTTTTTCTCTCTCTACTTCTCTCTTCTCCTTCTCTACTTCTATCTCTCTGTTTATCTATCTCTACTTTTCTTTCTCTGTCTCTCTCTCTCTCTCAAGTTCAATCTTTCATTTCTCTCTCCCGCTTTTCTCTCCTTTCTCTCTTTTTTTCTCTCTCTCTCACTCTCTCTTTCTAATCTCTTTCTCTCTCTCTCTACTTCTCTCTCGTTTTACTTCTCCATCTCTCCCTCTTCCTACTTCTCTCTCTCTCTTTCTTTCTCACTTTCTACTTCTCTCTCTTTCTTCCTCTCTCTCTCTTTCTCTCCCTTTCTTACAACTCCGCACTCACATTCTCTCTCTCTCGCTCTCTATTTCTCCTCCTACTTCTCTCTCTTTCTCTCTCTCTCTCTCTCTTTGTACTTCTCCTCTCTCTCCCTTTCTACCCATCCCCTCCATCTCTTTCTACCCCTCTCTCTCTACCTCTCTCTCCTCTTAGTTCTCTCTCTTTCTCCCTCTCTCTCTATCAGTCCCTCTCTCTCTTTCTCTCTCTACATCTCTCTCCCTTTCTCTCTACTTCTTTCTCTCTCTCTTTTATTCTCTCTCTCCTTCTAGCTCTCTCTCTCTCTCTGTCTCTTTCTCCCTCTCTCTCTTTCTCTCCCTACTACTTCTGTCCCGCTTTCTCTCTCTCCCTCTCTCTCCTTCTACTTTTCTCTCTCTCTCTTTCTCTCTTTCTCTCTTTCACTTTCTCTCTTTCTACATCTCTCTCTCTCTCTCTTTCTCTTTCATTTCTCTCTCTCTCTCGCTCCCTCTCTCTCTCTCTCTCTCTTCCCTCCCTCTCTCTCGGTCTCTCTTTCTTTCTCTCTCAACTTCTCCCTCGTTTTACTTCTCCATCTCTTCCTCTTCCTACTTCTCTCTCTCTGTTTCTTTCTCTCTTTCTACTTTTCTTTCTCTCTTCCACTATCTCTCTCTCTCTCTCTCTCTTTCTTTCTACTTCTCTATCTATACTTCTCTGTTCTTCTCTCTCCTTCTTTTTCTTTCTCAATGCTTCTCTCTCTCTCTTTCTCTCCCTCTCTCTCTCCCTCATGTCTCTTTCTCTCCCTATCTACTTTCTCTCTCTCAACCTTTCTCTGCCAGCTCTCCTCTCTCTTCTCTTTCTTCTTCTCTCTCTCTCTCTCTCTCTCTCTTTCTCTCTCTCTCTCTCTCCCTCCCTTTCAACTTCTCCTCTCTCTCCTTTCTATCTCACTCTCTCTCTCCCTCACTCACACTCTCTCTCTCTCTCTCTCTTCTCTCTTTCTACTTTTCCCTCCCTACTTTTCTCAGTCGTCTCTTTCTCTCTCTCTAATCTTTCTAATTCTCTCCCTCTCTCTCATACACTCTCTTTCTCTCTCTCCCTCTCTAATCTTTATAATTCTCTCTCTCTCATACTCTCTCTCTCTCTATCTCTCTTTCTTTCACCTTTTCTCTTTCTCTCTCTTTCTCTCTCTATCTTCTCTCTTTCTACTTTTGTCTCTCTTTTCACTTCCCCTCTCTCTCTTCTCTCTCTACTTCCCTCTCTATCACTCTACTTCTCTCTCTCTCTTTCAAATCTATCTTTC
>JAMYWD010001860.1:0-27279 GCA_028583415.1 Protea cynaroides
ATGGACATGTTTTGGGTTGGGCTTATAAAACCCGACATCGATTTAGCCTGGACCGAAACTGGCCCGGACCGGCCCGTTGACACCCTTAGTCCCTAGACACAGTGACAAAGGCATTAGAAGGAACTTGACGGCAATGACATCGAATACCTTGAGTGCTTCCGTAGTGGCTGATTCGATATTCGTCGGACCAGGACTAGCAGGAGGTATGTTAATCTCCTTTTATGGCTTTCATATGGTATCAGAGCCACACTCGTATGCTTTGCCGATCAGTTTTTCGATTTTCGACGGATCCGTTGTCGACGTATTTTTCTGGCAGTTTGCTGTTTTCTCTGCCCTAATATTTTATTTTAAAATTTTTTGGAATGCTTTGGGGCAACCAGGTGATGGCTGCCTGCAGGTGTGCACCCGCATGGCTGCCGGCCCACAAGCCCGCTGGCCAGCAGGCACACACCCGCAGGCCTCTTTCACACCAGCGGTTCACCGGCCACCAAACCCCGCAGACGTTTAGAACAGCCAGCAGAGGCTGCCACTAACTGCGCTAGCCGCAGTAGGCCAACCCGCATGGGCCAGCCTGCCGCAGTCTTGCCTGGTCAGGAACAAATTGTTGGAGATGGTTAAGTGATTTGTGGGCCTTCACCGGTTTATGGTGGTGGCGTTTTTCGTTAGTAGCAACGGCGCTGTGGTGCTCTCCGTTCTCCAAGGTAGTGCTGATGTCTTCGGTACATTTCAAAGCTGTTGGGAACCGACGTATTCTTTTGATTTTCATTCATTTTGTTTTTCATGCCAATGGCATAATTTTTGAAAATAGAATATGTTTGAGTGGGCTTTTTGGTCTTTTAGACCATTTAAAGAAATAAATAAAGAAATAAAAAATAATGATACGATAATGGGTTTATGGTTTTAAAGCCCATCATTGGGTTTTATAATGTTATAGGCTTTAATAAACAGCCCATTGATTGTTAGTATTAAAATATTTTTGACCCAATTCTGACCCAAAACCCTTTTGATCCGGAGCTGGTTGAACCAGTTGGTCTCGACCTGTTTTGGTTTGATCCGGCTTGACCTAAAACCGGTTTTAAGACTTAAAAGGTTCTGTAAATGGTGCTATTTAATGATATTGAACTTCTTCTTATTAGCTGTCACCACTGCATAGTTACAGATCGAATGTCACTTTTGAAGTGACTGATCCTTTTGTGACAGTCTGTTATGGACGACGTTAAAAGTCATGAATAGTGACTGTATCTATTGTGACAGTCTGTTCTGACCGTCGCTAAAGATCATGAACAGTGACTGTATCTATTGTGACAGTCTGTTCTGAAGGTCGCTAAAGGTCATGAACAGTGACTGTATCTGTTGTGACAGTGTGTTCTGAACGTCGCTAAAATTCAGTTTCCTTTTAGTGACATTTATAGATAGAATGTCATTGTATCTATATACATTGTAGAATGTATTAAGCACTGTTTGGTTTAACTCTTAAGTGAAACAATCAACTATAATAGTTGACTATTATTAAACCTGGTTCATTCTGGTTTGACCATTAATGAAGAACCAAGTCAGTTTCTAGTTTAAGACAGATTATGTTTGGTTTGGTTCAGGGTGTATTTGGGTTGGTTCTTTGAACCAGATTTGGTTATGAGCTGGTTTTCTAGCTTATTTATTAAAAGTGACTTTATTTTCTCATTTTAAACCCTTTTTTTTTTTAGTGATTTTCGAACCTACCTGGGGTTGTATGATGTGCTCTTCAGTGTTGTACAGTCCATGACCTCAAATTCTATCATGAAACACAACATATAGCCTAATTATGTCACTTTGGACACCCGTGACAGTTCAAAATGTCACTCTTAAGTGCTGTTTGATTAACCTCTAAGTGTTGTTTGGTTATCTTAAATGCATTTTGGTTATATTAAGTGTTGTTTAGTTATTCATGAAGTGCTTTCGGTTATATTATTGTCTATTACATGCGTTTTTATCGTTATACAATTGTGAAACCCATGTGTCACATTAAGGTTTCATGTGGCACACTAAGGATGGGTGTATGATGCAAATTTATTTAGCAAATTTTCATTGAGGGACTAAGTTACTGTCACAATTTTTAAGTAGTTCATTAAAATTAGTATATGAGGTAGTTTAGTAAATGAATTTCTTTGGCATCATTTGTATTGCAACATATTCATGGATTTTGGCACTTATCCCCAAAGGGAAGTAGTTAATCTTTATGTATGAGTTGGAATAAGATGGAATGCAAAGCATTCAGATGGAAGGGATTCTTATGGACCAAAGGTACGGGATTCCTTTTGTCTTGGGTGTGATGCATTTTAGTCTTATTGATTAAGGTGCAAACCTTACAAATTACGATCTTTGCCCAAAGGTAGACTATGAGGAGTTTGGTTTGCTACTGAATTTATCAACATAGGTTGATATCAGCAATTAAGTAACAACTTGTGGTAAGTTACAATTTTCTCCCAAAGGTAGGTTGTAGCAAATCACATTTTGTTTATGATTAAGCATTGGTTTTCTCATTATTCAGTTATTAAGCATGTCTTTTCATCAGTTACTGCTTCAAAATTGTTTGTTTTCCCTATTGGTTAAGATTAACTATGCTTATTGATAGAGCTAATTAAGGGTTAATGAATTTGTATATGACCATTAAAGAGCTCTCTATTCTCAATGATACATGTTCAACCATTGAGATGGCTCTCTATCAGAAATGGTCTCATGGTAATCACCTAACGTTAAAGCTCATTAAGGCCAATAAAAGTAAGCACTTCAAAAGTTCCATTCCTAAGAGTACTATTTTATAGGAATGTCTGAAGGTATTTGGCGAGCATTTTGTGAGAACCATTAAATCCATTGTTTGTACCCCTATAAAGAAAGTTCAGCTCCCTAGGATACCATGCCCGTATCCATGTGCATAGACACATCTTGAGTTTGAGGAATATGACAACTTATTTTTGAGTTCATTTTGGATAATACTCATCACAATTATTGATGGATTGATTTTGGTTATACAATCCATATTACCTATACTATATGTAAGACCCGCACTCCATAAACCCGATCTAAACCTTGATTTCATGTCGTAATAGGTCTTTCGATCAACACCGGGCCAGACGGGACGAGCGGATGACAATCAGGTACGAAATCGGACCAAACAGACCAACTTAAGTATGAATTTTATTCATACCGGTCGATGATATCGGTCTATGGTACCGGTCGACCGGTATGGTCTGCGCAGCAGACTACCAAGATCCAGAATTGGATCTCTACGGGTCCCACTTTTCCAATTCTGAATCCTAGGACTTTCCTAATCCTAAGAGGCTTCCTAAACCTAATTCCTAGCCTATTTATACCCCTCTAAACCTCCTAGAACCCCTTCCATTGATCCTCACAAACCCTAGAGAGGAGAAGGAGATTGGAGAAGGAGAACGAGCTAGGAAGAAGAAGGAAGAGCCGCCGTTGCCGTTCGACGACGCACACCTTACGTCGGTCGACGGTAAGTGTTTAAACCCTCCCTCTCACATTATGACTCTAGGATGGTTGGGTTGCTTGGATCAATACCATGCAAAGCAGGTATTGACCTAAACCCTACTTTGCCGTCAAACCCTAATTTAGTCGTTAAACCCTAGATTCGAGTTCTAGGATGAATATCATCAAAACTAGACCTGAATGGAGTTGGAAACAACCATAACTCAAAGCTCAAACTTAGAATGTGTAGGAGAAACCCTAAAATCAATAGAGTGTGATCAACGACAGTCGAAAACCAAGTGTATGGTCTTTCGGAGACATACCGGTCGCACCCCATGCGACCGGTACCGCGATCGGTACATCTCAGGGAGTGGCCTGTGGGGACTGGCTGACCATACCGGTCGTAGGTTTTCCCCACAGTGCCGCGATCGGTACATGCAACCGGTCAGCTCTGTGAGTGTAATTTTTGTAACCTCGTTGGTTTTCGACTAACGTAAACCCTAAGAAACTATTCTAATTGAACCCTAATATCATGTAGGACTTTGTGATAGCACGTTTGGATCTTGCGACGTGGAGCAAGCTATCAAACGAGCATCAGGTAAGGGAATTGGACCTAAACCTTAATAATTAATGGACAGTAAACCGTTGCTAATAACCCTGAATCTTTGGTAGGATGTTTGTGCATTCTCATTGTTAGGCATGTGATTATTTTTGTTAGTGTGTGGAATGGGAAGGGCCTGGGGTCTGAGATCATTCCTCACACTAGCACCTTTTTTTAGTATTCTATCTTAGCATGCTTGGTGCTGGTAGGGCATCAGGGGGAGGTCGTGGCACTGTGGTCTCCGGCCTGGCCACCACGCTCTAGCTAGGGCATCAGGGGGAGGTCGTGGCACTGTGGTCTCTGGCCTGGCCACCACGCTCTAGCTCTATCTCTATGCCGTAGGGAGCTGTACTGGGATAGAGCCTACAGTGATGACATATAGGATTGGTTAGTTGCGAGCCCAGTTTGCAAGCCCTAGCCAGTAGGGGCTTATTTATTGGTATGGGTAGAGCATCAGGGGAGGTAGTGGATGCCTTAGCTCTATCTCTATTCCATGATGGGTGCATGTGGGTCGGCAGCGGTGTGATCTACTGTGCGATGCTACACACTCGTGTATAGAGGTGTGGTGGCCGCCAACCCTTTCTATAGCACATTGCAAACTTAAATCAGACCACAACATAAAATGATTGTTACTCATGCATATAATATTGTTACACTGTCTGATTGTCTTACTGAGCTAAGTTGTGAGCTCACCCTTTGTATATACACTATTTTTAGATGTTGATGCAGGTTACACGGTGGACGATTATATGAACGCTCCGGCGTATGGAGGTGTTGCTGCTCTGGACGTACAGGAAGGAGAGGACGAGCGTGACGCTTCATGCGAGTGCCCTTTCTGCGTGTACCTTTGATTTTATTTTATTTGTTTCAGTTATTTTTAAAGTGATGTAAAGATATTTAATTACGTTTGGAATTTGGATAATTGAATACTTATTTAAATTTATCAATAGAATACTCAGTTCATTTATTTAAAGACTTCTGCTGTATTTATTATATTCTAATTGTGGTTATGTGCAATGGTTTGTATGAGTGGATATGGTCTTATTGAGATCCTGGTGTGGGCAGTTGATTCAGTGACGGTTCACTCACACCATTCTGGTTGGTTCAGAATTGGGGTGTGACACTATATAAGCTTTCTGGACAGAATGCCACCATAGGATATTGAGAGGACCACCTACTCAGCATTCTAGGTGCAATCTCAGGTGGAGCTTATTGATGTCTGGATTTATATAGTATTGATGCTTGGATCTATATAGGACCTAAAAAAAATTGGTTTAATATTCCATCATGTTCCAAGAACCTTGTATCTGTTTTGAGATTGACACCTATTGGTAATGTGTTTAACTTCAGTTATATCGAAACAATACTCTAGCAGTGTAAGACCTGTGTCAATCTAACCCGGTCTTACCACCTTGAACCAGGTTTACCCATCATGGTCGAGTCAAATGGACCAAGGGCGTGAAGGAGATCGAAATCCCAGGTATCAAATCGACCCAAAAACACTTAAAATAGGGGAAGGGTCACATACCCAGCTAAGCAGGGTCGGACCTCCCAAAACAGAAAGTCAGACCCTCGGTTTTGGAGGGAGGGTCGGACAGCTTAAGACCCTATGGTCGACGGGATCATCGACCCTCCCATCGACCCTCGGTTTCTGTCGAATATAGAAATTAGGAAATTTCTATATTTTTCGATTGAGATTCTTTCCAAATCTCAATGGGACTTATTTAGGATGTTCCTACTCTATTTAAAGGACGTCCCTAAGCCACTTTCACTCCTTTCACAACCCTAATCGAATTGAGAGAAAGAGAGGAGAAGGAAAAGAGGAAGAAGAAAGGGAAGGAAGAGAACTTAGCACAAAGGAGAAGAATTTCAGAGAAAAAATTATCTTCTCAAGTATGGATACTAATTCCATGAATTTCTACAGACCTTAGGTTAGTAATTGTTGAGAGTGTGATCTCGGAGAAACCCAAACCATCAACCTATGGTTAGGTTTCCATGGAAAATCATAGAAGAATGCGTGAAAGCTATCTAGGTGGGTTATACATGGTTTCAGACCATGGAATGAATGTAGAATGGAATGCAGGAGCAAGCCATAGGATCTCAAACACGAAGAATGGATTAAAAGAGGGAATTGGACCAAAGTGCATCAAGGGTCGCACCGAGGGTCGATGACCATCCGACCCTAGGTGTTCCTGACCATCGACCCTCAGCATTCGGGAAGTCCAGAAAGAGGGAAGGGTCGATAGACCCTTCGACCCTAGCATCGACCCTACCTCCGACCCTCAGTTAACAGAGTAGTTTTTAAATCCGGAATTAATTCTAATTAAATTCTATCAACTTTGTTAGGTCTTCTAGCAATATAATAACATTGTAAAAGTGATTTTAAAGCTTGTAAAAGTATCTTATAGCAAGCTAAGGTGAGGAACCTTAACCCCAAACTAAATTGGTTAATAATAAACTATTTTCTATTTCTTGAGTCCTATGCTATGCTTGATTCTATGCGAATATGTTTGTAATGTGCATACAGCATGCCATCCAATATTTCTATTACTTGTTCATGCATATTTACTTTATTGTTTATAACATGATGATGATGATGATGATAGGAATAGGCATGTGCTTGTATGTGTGTGGTTGATGTGCTTGATGCGAGCGAGTATCAGGGGAGGTGTGATGAGAACGTCAATAAACGTTAACCTTTGGCGGGTCTCAGCACTTTAGCTCTATCTCTAACTCAAGTCTTGTGCATTGACATCGTCGTATCGCCATTACTTTAGCAGAACTATTATGTCGTAGAGTATCAGGGGAGGTGGTCTCGGTCCTTGTAGTCTCTGACTCTACCGGGGGGCCTTAGCTCTATCTCTATGGACATTCTGAGGGATGCTGGGGTGTGACCTTGGATACACTTTTTGGCATTAGGATTGGTTAGTTGCGAGCCCAGCTTACAGCCCTCGCTAACAGGGGCTTACGTGTTGGTATGACACTATATAGCAATAAACGTAACCTTTGTTATATAATGATCATGATTGAGTGCATGTGAGTTGACGATAAACGTGATCTTCGGGTAACGTCACACACTCGTGTATAGAGGCGGAGTCAATAAACGTGACCTTTGGCTACCTAAACCTTTCTATTGCATACTGTAAACTTTAAAACCGGACCAAAGATATAAATTGACTTTTTGCATGCATATGTATTGTTGCATTGTTTTGGCTACTCACTGAGCCGTGTTGTGTGCTCACCCCTCGACGTCGAATATTTTTAGTTGATGATGCAGGTTATACCGTTGAAGACTATATGAATGCGTCTGCGTACGAGAACGTGGCAGCAATGGAAGCTGAAGCTGAAGTGGATACACAGGACTCCTCTTGCGAGTGCAACTCGTGTGTATTTGATTAGATATTTTATAGGTTTCTTTATTGGATTTATTCAGACATGTATTTGATATTTAATATTTATGTCTCAGTTGAATACAAAATAATTTGTTATTAAATTATTAATATCATCTTAGTTTCTCAGTTCATCTTATTATAAGATTTTCGCTATTGTGTATTACTCTGATTATGATTACGGATGTGTGTGAGTTTGGATAACGCGGGGATAGCCTATTGAGATCCTGGTGGAACCGTTGGTTTATTAGCGGTTCATCACATCATTCTGAATAGTGCAGAATTGGGGTGTGACAAGCAGGCTCTGGTTCATTCTTGGATGGCTTATATTAATCATATTTTGATCCTGTTTCGGAAGTAATTTGTTTGTTTCCTCTAATAGTATTGGCATTAAAGGATAAATTGTGGATGAAAAACCCAAACTATGACTCTAAATATTTGAGAACATCTCTATATATGAAAACTCAAAATTTTAGTGATAAATGAAATCCTAGAAACCCTAGATTTCTCAAATTTTGGAACTTGTTTAGACTGCATCTAGGACCAGCAGACCAACAAGCTTAAGAAAGGTGTATGACGTATTTCTAAGACACTTAAGATAATACATACAGATATATGTGGACTATTTCCACACCTTGTCTGATCGATCAAAGATACTTTATCTCATTCATGAATGACTATACTAAATACAGGTATCTTACTCTCATGAATCATAAAGATGAAGCACTTAGTGTCTTCAAGATCTATAGAGCTAAAGTTGAAAACTAACTAGAAAAGTCATTGAGATTGTCCGATCAAACAGATGTGGGGAATGTATACAGAATCCAATACCTTTTGTCCGTTACCTTAGAAAGCAATGTATCTTTTTGTACTATACCATGCCTAGGTCTCCAAACCAAAACGGGGTTGTTGAAAGAAGGAATTTGACACTTATGAAAATGGTCAAGATGATTATAAGCTTCTATTACCTTGAGAAGCGAAGCCCCTTAAGACTACAGTGTATATCTTGAATAGGGTACCATTTGACTTCTTGTAAGTTTTGGAGAGGATGAAAACCCATATTAAGACATACATATGTATGGGGTTTTATCTGAAGTCAAGGTTTATAATCCACATGAAAGGAAATTAGATCTTAGAACAGTCAGCTCCTTTATTAGTTATCCCGAGAGATCAAAGGGTTATAGGCTCCTTTTTTTCCTCACTTTCAACCTCAGTTATAGAATCTAAGAATGCCAATTTTCTAGCAACAACAGTGGGAATCAAGATATCTAGAACATTTAGTTTGATGAACAACCTATTCAAGTTTCTAGTCCCACGCGAGAAATTAGAGGATTTATTCTTCCAATTATTGTACATTGAGGATCGTCATTTATCAAATCGATGCCTCATGACAATGAATTTGTTGCAAAATCATTTACTCAACCTTCTCAAGTTCAAAATGAGGTTGATGATCAAACAGTACTAAGAAATCATCGAGAGTCAGAAAATCTTTTGATTACTAAGTTACCTCCAGAATTGTAATGACGATGATGGAATTAATCTAGATCCAACATCATTCTCTCAAGTCATAAGATTTCACTCAATGGCTTAACGCCATAAAGGATGAGATGGACTTTACAAGGAAAAATCAAGTTTGGGATCTTATCGACTTACCTGGTGGAGCATCTTCTATGGTGTTACACTCCAATTTCATACTATTCAGAATGATGTGATGAACCGCCAATAAACCAACGGTTCAATCAGGATCTCGAATAGGCTGTGTCCGTTTGCTTAAACCATCCACATACACAACAATAATCAGAGTAAATACACAATAACGGAAGTCTTTAATATTAAATGAACTGAGAGTCTAAAGATGATAACATAAATAAATTATTCAATTATCTTTAAAATACTAAGAAATAAATAAAATATTTAATCAATTACATCGTTTGTATAATTTGAATAAAACCTAATAAAAAATGCAAGAGTTGCACTCGCATGACGAATCATGCGATTCCATCAAAACTTCAGCATAAATTGCCGCCGCATATCCATACATCGAAGCATTCATATAATCTTCAACCGTGGTACCTACATCATCAACTAAAAGCATTCAACGTCGAAAGGGTGAGCATACATCACGGCTCAGTGAGCAAACAAAACAATACAACAAACATATGCATGCATTCAATTCATATCTTTGGTCTGGTTCATAAGTTTGTAATGTGCAATAGAAAGGTTTGGAAGTCGCCGCACCTCTATACACGAGTGTGTGAAATCGCCCAATGGATCAAACACCATTGCCGCCCCCACATGCACCCACCATGGAATAGAGATAGAACTAAATTGTCCGAATCAAACACCGCATGAAACTTCCCCTGATGCCCTATCCATACCAATACGTAAGCCCCTATTGACGAGGGCTTGCAAATTGAGCTCGCAACTAACCAATCCTAATGTCAAACAGTGTATAGAGCTAGGCAACTAACCAATCCAAGGCTTCACCCCAGCATCCCTCAATACATCCATAGAGATAGAGCTAGGGTCTGGTGACCAGGCTGAACCATAATGTCACGTCCCCCCTTGATGCCCTACGATGTATTAGTTCTGCTAAGGTAATGGCGATACGACGATGTTAGTGGACGAGACTTGAGTAGAGATAGAACTAGAGTCTGGTGACCAGGCTGAACCACAATGTCACGTCCTCCCCCTGATGCCCCACTCGCATCAAGTACACTAACCACACACATACATTCACATGCCTATTCCTAGCATCATCATCATCATCATGTTATAATAAACAAAATTAAATATGTATGAACAGTAATAACAGGAATAGTAGATAAAATATGATATGCACATTACAATTATACAATCATAGAATCATACATGGCATTGGACTCAATAAATGAAAACAGTTTATTATTAGCCAATTAGTTTATGTCTTGTTTTCTCACCTTTGATTGAGTGTAGATCCTCTTTCAGCTTTAAGAACCACTTTTATATCACTAGGAGAACCTAACAAATCGATAGATTTTAATTAGAATTAATTCCAACAATTTAAGCTTGTTGTATAGCTAGGGTCGCAGGTTGGGTCGCAGGTAGGGTAGCAGTTATCTGAGAGCCCTGGGTGTAGGGTCGGTCATAGGGTCGGTTACCCATCGACTCTATGTGCGACCACAGCCTCCCTGGACTTCCCGAGAGCATAGGGTCGATCCTGTAGTCTCGTAGGTCCCTTCTAAGAATGTTCTATGACTCATAACTATGATTTTTACACACTTTTCATTGTTTATGATGATTACTTTCATGGATTCCTTTGAAACTCATCCATGGATAGATGATTTGGGTTTCTCCCAACCCTAACTTCTTCATAAGCTATTCTAGGGTCTTACATATTTCATGGATAATGTATTCATACCTTAGGGTTGCTGAGATTTAGAGATTTCTCTGAATTCCTTCTCTTTAATTGTCTTCTCAAATTCTCCTTCTCTTTTTCTTCTTTTCCTTCTCTTCTCTTTCTCTCACTTTCAATTAGAGTTTCAAAAGGAGTGAAAGAGGCTAAGGGACGTCCTATTTATAGAGGCAAACCTCCCAAAATACGTCCCATCGAGATTAGGAAAGGACTCCCTGAAATTAGGAAAGTTTCCTAATTCACGGTTTCAGTCTGTCAACATAGGGTCGATGTTAGGGTTGCAGGATCCGTCGACCCTAGGGTCTCAAGTCACCCGACCCTAGGACTGAAAAATCATGGGTTGGATTCTGTTGAGGTGGGGTCGACCCTACCTATTTAGGCATGCGACCCTACCCTCATATTTACTGTTTTTGGATCAAATTCATACCTGATTTTGTAATGTCCTTTACACACTTGGTCCACTTGGTTCGACCATGATAAGTAGACCTGGTACAAGGTGGTAAGACCGGTTAGTTCGGTACGGGCAACAGGAACTTTGTGCAATCCAAATAAAGGTATTTTTGAACTTCAAATTTTGAAAGCTTACCGACATCGATAACTAGCAGAAAATTTCTAATGAAGTGAAATGGTGTGTAACAAGGTTTGACAATTAAAGATAGTACATATATTTTTTTTTAACTTTAGAATAATAATTGTGTTTAGAACTAAGTCCAAAAATGGTACGGATAAATTTTCATAAATTTTATATTCAGTTGCAACTAAAGCTGACACGCAATAGTAACATTAGGAATTAAAATTTTAGTATAATTGATTGAATTCTCTTTCGAAATTTGTTACCTGAGTAATTTAAACCATTTCCTAGAATTAAAAAACTAGAACTGTCAAATCATTTTTCCATATGGTGGATTTCTCAACAAAAAAAATTGAAACTTAACTTTTTAAGCTTTGTTTTTTCCTTGCAAAATCGTGTTAGAGGTAAGCTTTCCAGTGAAATAAGATTTCATGGTTTGTTTCAATGTAGAATGTAAAATAAAATTAAAAAAACATTGGAAAAATAGAAAATTATACTGAAAATTTTAATATAAAACATCATTTAATGAAAAAATTTACAATAAAACAAACTGGGCCTCAACAAATATGCAAATACATTCTGAAAACCTAAATAGAATTATCCTCATTGTATTCCAATCTTTATCATCTCCCAAATCACTCATTTCCTCAGTCCTAAAAATATTATGAACTCTTTCTTCCTTTTTTCCCACATCTCACCCTTCCACGTATCTCATTTATTCACTCCCGTCAACCACATATTTTCTTCTCTCTATTCATACTGTAATGAATAGAAAGAACAGAACAACACAGATCGGGGTTGTTACAGAGAAGCTCCTTATATCACAGGCTCTCACAGCCCTATATATCTATTTCATATGGGATTTTATTTGGGAGTTCAGATCTTTGTTAGCTAGTTTGGACCATGGTTCGTAATTTCGGCCAAAATTTTTGGATTTCGACCAATACGTATCGGTTTTTATGAAAACCGAAACTAACCTTACTGGCGGTATGGCATTTACCTAAATTCGGTCCAAATTTGTAGTTTCGGACCGAATTAGGGCTTTTAATTGATATTTCGACGAAATCTGAGAGAGAGCTCTATTTCAACAGTGAAAACCAAGTTAGCTATAGGCCTATAGCTATAGGGTGGTCAGCTGTCTTCTCCTCTCTCTCTCTCTCTCTCTCTCTCTCTCTCTCTCTCTCTCTCTCTCTCTCTCTTTAGTCTCTAATCTCTGTCTTCTCCTTGTCTCCCTCTTTCTCGTCTGGTGGTGGTGGGTCATACTGTTCTATCTTCTCCTTCTCTCCCTTTCTTCTGGATTATCATCCATGGCTATGGAAGGCGAAGAGGCAAATCAACAGGTAAAATGGATTTCAATGTCGTCGATAGTTACATCTATGGAAAAGTTAAAGCTCCCTTCACTTCGAGAGGTAATATCTCAAGAATCTTACTATTACTATGCTGAAATCATTTCTTACCTTTCTGGTTTCAGATGATATTGGAAGCGATTGCTGCCTTGGATGACCAAACCGGGTCAACCAAGACAGCAATAGGCGAATACATTGAGTCGCAGGCTTGCAGCTTGAGGGCGCTTGGAATCTCTCTCAGTCTCTCGATCTCAGAGTTTCGATGATACTCTCCCGAATCAGTCGATTTTCATCTTCTTCTCTAACGTCTCCTTCTCTAATGTTGTTGCAGGTTGCAGTTGCAGGGAAGGCATCGAAGGACGTCGGCTGTGACAGGGGTACCACCAGAGCAGAGAAGGGCTCTCACCGACTGCGAATGAGTGGTCAAGAAGAGGTCCATAGGCATCGAAGACTCCCAGGCCTTGAGAAATCTGAACTTGTTCAAGAATCGATCTTAATAGAAGCGATTGCAGGAACGGGACGGAGTTGTAAAACCACGGGTAGCTTCTCCATTTTTGCTTCTTGTTGTTGTTGACTTTCTTCATTCACCGTGGACGAAGAGACTGAGAGTAGAGCAGAGTATCTTACGTCAACTGTCTTGCTTTATATTTATTTTTCAGTAGGGAACACCAAATAGGATTCATAGGAGTTGTTTGAGTTCTATTTGGACTCTATTTTGAGTTTTTTTTTTTTTGTTATAACACTTTAGTTGTACAGGTACTTTTCTTTTAAATATCGTAGTAATGGTAGACTGAATATTGAATGAAGAATTGAAGATAATTTTTGGAGGTTTTGTTTAGTCCCTTCTTCTTTTTCGGTAAGTCTTCCCTCTTCTTTTGCAATCGTCTTTCCTTTGCTGAGTTTGGCACTTCTTGGGGCGTTGTTCTTTTTCCTTGGAATGAAGAATTCTGTCCCAAAGAGGCAGCTCAAGAAGAAGGCTCCAAAAACAAAAACGGCCTATTAGCCATTGCTACTGTTGTTGACCTACGTATGGTTTTGGAACTGATGGATTGAGATTCCTGTTAACTCATGTTCCAAGCTGATTTTGCTGTAAAACAACAGTAGTAGTGCCTACCCATAATAACTTATCATCATAACCTATTGTGATGGGAATTTCCTTGGCAATATTAAAACAGGATTTCATAACCAGATTTGTCAAATTGGAACCTAAATTTATAGTTGTTATGCATCCATGGCTGATTTGGTGTTCTAGTTGTCATCACTGTAGTTCTCTCTCTCTCTCTCTCTCTCTCTCTCTCTCTCTCTCTCTCTCTCTCTCTCTCTCTCTTCAGTCTTCCAGTACTGCCTATGTATTTCTGTTCTTCGTCTGAGCTTCTATAGTTTGGGTGCTAAATTGCTAATTTAGGATTTCATTATTGTTTACTTGTGTTAGGCTATTAGCAGCATAATGTCTGTCTCACAAGAATCCGGAGACCTTGCATGGAGGCATGGTACTCCCCTTGATGCTAACAAGAGGACCTCCCAATGCAACTACGTAGGAAAAAAATTGGAGGAGGTGGGGCCACTCGTTTGAAGTGGCATCTAGCTGGTGGGGATGGTAATGTAACTGGATGTCCCGTTGTCCCCTAGAGATTAAAAAGGCCATGGCTGAGGTGCTGAAGGGTGGGATACAGAGGAAGACACATAAGAGGGCAACGAGATAGGAATTTGAAGATGCATGCTTAGAGAGGAGTTTATGTAAGACCCGCACGCCACGAACCCGGCCTAACCTTACATTTCATGTCGGGACCCGTCTACATATCATGGTCGAGCCAAGTGGACCAAGTGTGTGAAGAAACCCAAGACCCAATATGAAAATTTACCCAAAAACAGTCAAAATGAGGGTAGGGTCGCAGGTTTTAACAAGCAGGTCCGACCCTCCCATCGACCCTCAACCATGGGTCGTAGGGTCTATGAGTTGTCCGACCCTCCCATCGACCCTCACCATCAACCCTCGGCATTCGGGAAAAACAGCACTAACCGAAAATTTAGAAACCTTCCTAATTTCAATTGGAATCTTTCCTAAACTCAATGGGACTTATTTTGGGAGGTTTTGCCCTATAAATAGGATGTCCCTAAGCCTCTTTCACTCCTTTTACAACCCTAATTGGATTGAGAGAAAGAGAAGAGAAGGAAGAGAAGAAGAGGAGGAAAACTTGAAGAAAAGGCTAAGGAAGAAGAGGAAATTCAGAGGAACTCTGAATCTCAACAAAACTAAGGTATGGATACATTCCCCATGATTTATTTAAGACTTTAGAATGGTTTATGAAGAGGATATGACTTAGAAGAAACCCAAATCATCCATCCATGGTTAGGTTTTCATGGAAAACCATGGAGGAGATCATTAAAACCATGTAGGTAAATAAAGTATAGTTCTAAACCATAGAACATGTATAGAATGGATTGTGGAAGTAAGCCATAGGACCCAACCATGAAAGAGAGAACAAAATATGATATTTTCAACTCAAACCATGGAGGGTCGCACCTAGGGTCGATGGCAGATCCGACCCTAGCATCGACCCTCAGTGTTCGGGAAGTTCAGATTAGGGGGAGGGTCGCATCCAGGGTCGATCATGACTCCGACCCTACCTCCGACCCTCAGTTAACAGAATGGTTTTTAAATTCAGAATTTATTCTAATTAAATTTTATCGACTTTGTTAGGTCTTCTAGAAATATAATAACATTATAAAGAAGGTTCTAAAGCTTGGAAGAGGATCTATTAACAAGCTAAGGTGAGGGAACAAGACCTAAACTAACTGGTTAAGAATAAACTGTTTTATTTCTTGAGTCCAATGCCATATTGATTCTATGCGTGTATGTGCATTTAACATGTCATCCAATATTTATATTATTTGTTCATGCATATTTATTTTATTGTTTATAACATGATGATGATGATGATGTTGATAGGAATAGGCATGTGAATGTTTGTGTTTGGCTAGTGTATATGGTGTGGGTAGGGATGGTATCAACCGGTACAGCCATGACCGTTCTTCATGGGGTGTATATTGTGCCATGGTCTATTCAAGTCATGTCCACTAAGAAAGTGTTAGTGTGCTTGATGCGAGGGGAGCATCAGGGGGAGGACGTGGCATTGTGGTTCAGCCTGGTCACCAGACTCTAGCTCTATCTCTACTCAAGTTTTATCCACTAACATCGTCGTATCGCCATTACCTTAGCGGAACTAATATGTCGTAGGGTATCAGGGGGGGGACGTGGCATTGTGGTTCAGCTTGGTCACCAGACCCTAGCTCTATCTCTATGGATGTATTGAGGGATGCTGGGGTGAGGCCTTGGATACATTGTTTGACATTAGGGTTGGTTAGTTGCGAGCCCAGTTTGTAAGCCCTCGCCAACAGGGGCTTACGTGTTGGTATGGGTAACCGGTACAACCATGTCGTTTTCATGGGTGTATATTATCCATGGTGGGTGTATGTGGGGCGACAATGCCATTTTCATTGGGCGTTTCCACACACTCGTGTATAGAGGTGCGGCGGCCACTTATCCTTTATATAGCACATTGCAAACTTTAAACCAGACCAAAGATATGAATTGATTGCATGCATATGTATTGTTGCATTGTTTTGTTTGCTCACTGAGCCGTGATGTGTGCTCACCCTTTCGAATTCAAATACTTTTAGTTGATGATGCAGGTACCACCGTTGAAGGTTACATGAACGCTCCTGTGTACGGGCATGTGGCGACAAGCGAAGCTGAAGACATAGTGGATACGCATGACTCCTCTTGCGAGTGCAACTCATGCTTATTCGATTAGATTTGGTTTTATTTATTTGGATTTAGTAAAGACATGTATTCGATATTTTATTTATGTCTCGGTTGAAACAACATAATTGGATATTTTATTTATGAGTATCACAGTTAGAATTTCTCAGTTCATTATCTGTAAGACTTCCGCTATTTATTTTATTATCTCTGATTAATGTGGAATGTGTTTTGGTTTATCATATGTGGGATAGCCTATTTTGAGATCCTGGTTGAACCGTTGGTTTATTGACGGTTCATCACACTATTCCGAATGGTGCGGAATTAGGGTGTGACAACTTGGTATCAGAGCACTCGTATGCCTTACCTATTAAACCTGAATACTTCCACTAGAGTCCATGAACTGAGTTAGGATAAATTAAAAGTTTTAATACAAAAAAACCATAAGCACCTGTGTTGGTTGAGACAGAAATTAAACTAGACGATAATGTACATATAAAAGGTGAAACCATATATATACACTCATACAGAAAGAGGAGACCAAGAATTATCCTAATAAACAAACAATTTAGGGTATTATCTATAAGTTGGGTAGTTATCCAAGTATACAAGGATATAGTACAGTAGCAAGAAGGGAGCTTCTATAAAGTAGAAAATTAGAATACCGAGTTGGTACTCACAAGATGTGAAACTCGATGTAAGACAGAGGAAGAAGGAAAATGGCTAGTAATGCCAAAACCCCTGTTGAGATAAAGGAAAAGATCTCGGGCTAAATCCAAACAGAGATAAGAGGATAATGGCCATGTAAGTAGATATGTTGGGGTGCATTATTGACTTACTCTTATGATTATAGAGGATACACATACTTGATTCTAATTCTCCTACCTTGACATGATACCTTCTTGATTTAACCTGTCAATTGGAGTTATAGATATTGTTTCTTTAGTCTTAGTCCTGATTATATCAATCTAAACCACTCTCATGATCAACAACATGAACAGAGATATGAACTGAATGAACAGTTAAATGTTTAATCATGTTGAGCATACATCTACTGATTTATACTTGATTTATCGATGTACGAAATCTTTCTCCAGATTTACTCTTGTAGTGCCTTGACCAATGGCATTATATATTCGATAGAACCTGTAACCATGAGGTTAAGAATTGTAAAACTTCTATTGCATGTATTTGGACCACTGTACAACTTAACGATCTTTTGATGCCGGTTGGATTACTATAGATTTACTCCTGATTCTTTAAACATAGGTTCACCAGATAAAGCAAGTGTTTGTCATTAGGCTAAATCGACGAAAGGAAGTGAATCACTTTTGGATGAACATTTTGATTCATACACTCCCTGACCTTTGATGATAAAAATGTTTAGTGATAATGGAATTATTGGAAGAAAGATGATTAAATTCAGATTAAATGTCATAGCCAAAGAACCTCAGATGAAGTAATAGAGGATTTGTTTTGAGATTGCCAAATGGATGGATATGAATCATGTCTATAAAAGAATGCATGAGAAAATGTGGGAACTATTAAGAGTAGCCATTAAAGAAATAGATTGCACTCAAGTAGAGTTAAGGATGGCTATATTGGTACGAATTTTGACAAGTCAGAAGATTCCTAAAGGTAAATTTAAGAGTGGATACAAGGATAAAGTCATGGCATAAGTAGTACTCGATTTAATACAATGATAATTGAGTTATGCCCAATGTTGAGTGATTGATTAAGAAAAGACCAAAAGAGTTTGACTGAATTAATGAAATTATAAGCATATACCCTAATGCTTATAAATAGACTTGGGATATGAAGTAACAATCACAAGATATTTTTTGAGGTATATGAAAGAGAGATCAGGGCAGAACAGCAAGGATAAAAGAAATATAAGCTAATGAGTGAAATATGATATTTTGACGATAGTCTTTAAAAAAAAATCATAAGAGATGAAGGAACTAGACAAGCTCTTAAGACCTTAATACTAGATTTTGCTAGTTCAAGCCCTTTTGGATTAAATGTTGTATTAGATGAGTGTTATGAACAATGTCTAAATTGTATGGATGGGTGAAATTTGGACGCAACCTAATTAGACTTGAGATGGCAGACTTTGACGTCATCTTGGGAATAGACTGGTTGTCTCAACACTCTACAAAGTGATTACGTGCATAGAAGAGGTTATTATTCAAGAATAAAGATGACACACAATTTGGTATTAGTGGAAGCATGTTGCCTAAGAAGCGAAAGCTGATCCTCTCTATGCTAAAGGCAAAGAGATGCTTTGAAGAGAAAGAAGATGGATATATGGTGTCTGCGGTATACGTCACCCAATAAGTACCACAGATGGAAGGTATTGATACGATGCATAAGTTCTCGATGAGTTCCAGGAGACTTACCTAGGTTACCATCTGATCGTGCGACCGAGTTCGTCATCGACTTGTTACCAAGGACGATACTTGTGTCAAAGGCACCTGTAGAGTAGCTCCTATGAAGTTGAAGGAACTGAGACTCAACTACCAAAGTTATTAGACAAGGGTTCTAATTGGCTAAGTATTGCAACATGGGAAGTGCCAATGCAATTCATGAAGAAGAAGGATGGTAGTGTTGGTTGTGTATAGACTACCGGGAACTAAACAAGCTAACAGTCAAGAATCGATATCTACTACCTTAGATCGATGACTTGTTTAAACAGTTGCAAGGAGCAAAGGTATTTTCTTCTGTCAAGATATCATCAGCTGAAGAATTTTGGACAGAAATATCTCGAAGATAGCTTTTAGAATCGGGATTGGACATTATGAGTTCTCGATTATGATGTTTGGATTAACCAATGCCCTTACATCTTTTATGGAGCTGATGAACTGGGTGTGTCATGACATGTTTGACACGTCGGTAATAGTTTTCATAGATGATATTTTGGTTTATTCCAAGAATGAAGCAACTCATACAACGAATTTTAGAACAACTTCACAACAGCTGAGAAGGGAAAAGCTTTATGCCAATTCCAAGGAATATGAGACCCGATTAAACAAAGTGATCTTATTAGATCACGTAGCATCATAAAAAGGAATAAAGTGGACCCTATTAAGATAGAAGCAAACATATGGTGAGAAACACCTAAAGAATATTGTGAAGATCAGAAGTTTCTTGGGTTAGCTGGTTATTACAGACGATTTTTGGAGGACCACTCTAAGATCGCAAAACCTCTTACCAAGCTAACCAGGAAGGGAGAGGAATTTATTTGAACCTACAAGTGTGAAGAATGTTTCCATATTCTAAGGTAAGGTTGATATCAACTCCCATCTTGATCATTTCGGTGCCAAGGGAACCTTTTACCCTATCCATCGGAGCTTTCGGATTGGATCAAGGATGCGGGTTGATGGAAGATAAATAAGCGATTGCATACGTTTCAAGAAAACTAAAGGAGCATGAGAAGCGTTACCCTACTCATGACTTGGAGTTACCGGTGATGAATTATGCAATCAAGACTTGGAGACATTATCTAAACGGAGAATAATTTTAGGTTAAGAGTCCTATTTATCTCTCCATCAGAAAGAGTTGAACATGAGGATAGGAAAATGGTTTGAACATTGAAGGATTAAGACCGTGATATTCAAGGTCACTGAGCTAATGTAGTAGCTAAGCCTTAAGAAAAAAAGGGATTATGAGGTCTGAAGAAGGACCCAGTATAAATGTTGCTTTAAATTCTGCAGTAACAGATTCAGATTTGGAAAAGAGTAACATATAATAGAAACTCGTGATGATCCAATTAAGCGAGAATTTATGGATGAACTTATGGAGCAATGGTTCGTCGGTTGCGCTTGTGGCATTAAAGATCATCTCTGAATTGATGGATGAAGTAGAAGTAGTAATTTTGTTAGGTTTGTATATAAGAACGGTGTAAGCAGACTTAGAAAAAGAAAACCAAACCCTGACTTTTGTTTTGGGAATGGAATTGCAGTATTGTGAACTATGTCAATGATTTGCCACTGACTCCCAATTCGGTTGACATGGTTGGGTGATTGTTGATCGCCTTATGAAGATAGCTCAGTCCATTGCTATACGACCTCGGTATGCTTTGGAGCGGTTAACTAAGCTATATGTGGATAATATTTTCAGATTGAATGGTATGCATGAGAGCTTAGTGTCGGTCAGAAGCTTATGCATTATCTTGAAGTTTTGAAAGGATCTATAGGAAACAATGAGAACAAAGTTGAAGTTTAGTACCATATTTTACCTTAAACCGACGGACAGTCGGGGCGGACTATACAAATCCTAAGAGATATGCTCCGAGCTTGTAAAATTGATTTCAAGGAACTTGAGTTAAGAAGGTACCGTGAATTGAAGTTGTTATTAAACTACCATGTAATGTTACCTAGGAAGCAGATACGATAGAAATGTCAAATTCCTTTTCTTTTGGAATGAAGTTGGTGAATGAAGAGTTTTATGACCTAAGTCTAATGAAGAAAACTATCGAGTGGCAGACAAGATCAAAGAAAAGGGGTAGGATAGCTCACGATTGTCAGAATAGACACCAAAACCTTGAGTTCGCCATAAGTGACAAAGTGTTTTTGAAGATATCACTTATGCATAGTTTGAAATGATTAGACAAGAAGAAAAGTAGTATTTTATATATGTGTCGAATCTTATAAACTCTGGAGAGACGTAGAAAAGTTGCATATCAATTAGCATTACCGCTATCCATGTCTAGTGTGCATGATGTATTTCGTGTGTCTCTATTGAAGAAGTACATTGGAGATCCATATCAAAGGTATTGACCATGGAATCATTGGATTAGAAAGAATGTTTAACTATTGAAGTGGTACCAGCCTAGTTCACTAGTGAAAAGGTACAATATTTCCAAAGCCAGGATAATTATTATATGAAGGTAACCTGGCAAAGACAAGACGTGGAGAAGAGTGCATAGGAGGAAGTAGATGCAATGCGGAAATAGAATTCCACCTATTGACTACGAAGTAAATTAAAAATTTTGAGGACAAAATTTATTTTAAGGATGGGGGAGTTGTAAGATTCATACGTTCAAATTTTGAGGACAAAATTCATTTAAGGATAGGGGAGTTGTAAGATCTGTACTTGCAAATTTCGAGGAAGAAATTTCTTTTAAGGGTGGTGGAGTTGTAAGACCCGCACGCCACGAACCCGGCCTAACCTTACATTTCGTGTCGGGACCCTCTACATATCATGGTCGAGCCAAGTGGACCAAGTGTGTGAAGAAACCCAAGACCCAATATGAAAATTTACCCAAAAACAGTCAAAATGAGGGTAGGGTCGCAGGTTTTAACAAGCAGGTCCGACCCTCCCATCGACCCTCACCATCGACCCTCAACCATGGGTCGCAGGGCCTATGAGTTGTCCGACCCTCCCATCGACCCTCACCATCGACCCTCGGCATTCGGGAAAAACATCACGAATCGAAAATTGAGAAACCTTCCTAATTTCAATTGGAACCTTTCCTAAACTCAATGAGACTTATTTTGGGAGGTTTTGCCCTATAAATAGGACGTCCCTAAGGCTCTTTCACTCCTTTTACAACCCTAATTGGATTGAGAGAAAGAGAAGAGAAGGAAGAGAAGAGGAGGAAAACTTGAAGAAAAGGCTATGGAAGAAGAGGAAATTCAGAGGAACTCTGAATCTCAGCAAAACTAAGGTATGGATACATTCCCCATGATTTATTTAAAACTTTAGAATGGTTTATGAAGAGGATATGACTTAGAAGAAACCCAAATCATCCATCCATGGTTAGGTTTTCATGGAAAACCATGGAGGAGATCATTAAAACCATGTAGGTAAATAAAGTATAGTTCTAAACCATAGAACATGTATAGAATGGATTGTGGAAGTAAGCCATAGGACCCAACCATGAAAGAGAGAACAAAATATGATATTTTCAACTCAAACCATGGAGGGTCGCACCTAGGGTCGATGGCAGATCCGACCCTAGCATCGACCCTCAGTGTTCGGGAAGTTCAGATTAGGGGGAGGGTCGCACCCAGGGTCGATCATGACTCCGACCCTACCTTCGACCCTCAGTTAACAGAATGGTTTTTAAATTCAGAATTTATTCTAATTAAATTTTATCGACTTTGTTAGGTCTTCTAGCAATATAATAATATTATAAAGAAGATTCTAAAGCTTGGAAGATGATCTATTAACAAGCTAAGGTGAGGGAACAAGACCTAAACTAACTGGTTAAGAATAAACTGTTTTATTTCTTGAGTCCAATGCCATATTGATTCTATGCGTGTATGCTTGTATGTGCATTTAACATGTCATCCAATATTTATATTATTTGTTCATGCATATTTATTTTATTGTTTATAACATGATGATGATGATGATGATAGGAATAGGCATGTGAATGTTTGTGTTTGACTAGTGTATATGGTGCGGGTAGGGATGGTATCAATCGGTACAGCCATGATCGTTCTTTATGGGGTGTATATTGTGCCATGGTCTATTCAAGTCATGTCCACTAAGCAAGTGTTAGTGTGCTTGATGCGAGGGGAGCATCAGGGGGAGGACGTGGCATTGTGGTTCAGCCTGGTCACCAGACTCTAGCTCTATCTCTACTCAAGTCTTGTCCACTAACATCGTCGTATCGCCATTACCTTAGCGGAACTAATATGTCGTAGGGTATCAGGGGGGGGACGTGGCATTGTGGTTCAGCCTGGTCACCAGACCCTAGCTCTATCTCTATGGATGTATTGAGGGATGCTGGGGTAAGGCCTTGGATACATTGTTTGACATTAGGGTTGGTTAGTTGCGAGCCCAGTTTGCAAGCCCTCGCCAACAGGGGCTTACGTGTTGGTATGGGCAACCGGTATAGCCATGCCGTTTTCATGGGGTGTATATTGTCCATGGTGGGTGCATGTGGGGCGACAGTGCCGTTTTCATTGGGCGTTTCCACACACTCGTGTATAGAGGTGCGGCGGTCACCTATCCTTTATATAGCACATTGCAAACTTTAAACCAAACCAAAGATATGAATTGATTGCATGCATATGTATTGTTGCATTGTTTTGTTTGCTCACTGAGCCGTGATGTGTGCTCACCCTTTCGAATTCAAATACTTTTAGTTGATGATGCAGGTACCACCGTTGAAGATTACATGAACGCTTCTGTGTACGGGCATGTGGCGACAAGGGAAGCTGAAGACATAGTGGATACGCATGACTCCTCTTGCGAGTGCAACTCATGCTTATTCGATTAGATTTGGTTTTATTTATTTGGATTTAGTAAAGACATGTATTCGATATTTTATTTATGTCTCGGTTGAAACAACATAATTGGATATTTTATTTATGAGTATCACAGTTAGAATTTCTCAGTTCATTATCTGTAAGACTTCCGCTATTTATTTTATTATCTCTGATTAATGTGGAATGTGTTTTGGTTTATCATATGTGGGATAGCCTATTTTGAGATCCTGGTTGAACTGTTGGTTTATTGACGGTTCATCACACTATTCCGAATGGTGCGGAATTGGGGTGTGACAGTTTACCTGTACTGGGTGAGGAGGACTATGATCCAGAGGAACCTAACTTAGATGACCCTGAGTACCAGGATCTAGAGGAAGAGAATGTGAAACGAGCCATGAGTGCCAATAAACAGACATTAGAGATAGATGAGGATAGGAGGAGGTAGATGTTCAGGGGAGCTAGTTCTAGTGGACATGCTGCAGAGCTCCAGGGTCGAACGCAGAAGAGGAGGAGAGAGACAGTAGATCTAAATCCCCAGCCATAGATCCCACCACCATTTAGGAGATCTCAAAAAGGCTCAGGCTTCAGGTCATCATCACAGCCCCCACTACCACGCCATGGCCCAGTAGTAGACATCCTCTCTAGTGATCCTGCACTATTTCCCAGGCAAGAAAAAAGATAAAAAAATCTCAAGCATTATTGGACAAACTCAAAGGAGGCAGTTGGGTATGATATGGCTAAGTGGTTTTTTTATAATAATATTTCTGCACATGCTACTACTGGTCCATATTATCAGAACATGATAGATGTGGTAAGCCAGGCTGGCCTAGGAGTAAAGGGGCCCATAGCTCATGAGCTCTACAACACATATTTACCATAACACAAGAAGGAATGCGAAGAGTATGTGAAGCATTTGAAGCCATCTTGGGAGAATTATGGAGTTACAATCATGTGTGATGGTTGGACAGGACCCACTAGACAATCTCTCATCAACTTTATGGTGTCGTGTGATGGAAAAACAATTTTCATAAATTCTGTGGATGCTTCAAAGCATAGAAAAGATTCAACATATATTTACAATCTGTTGAAGGAGGTGGTTGCAGAAGTGGGGATAGACAATGTGATCCAAATTGTCACAGATAATGGCAGCAACTTCAAGAAAGCTGGGAAAAGATTGATGAACAATCACAGGTATAAATTATTTTGGACTCCATGTGCTGCTCATTGCATAGACCTTATGTTGAAAGATATGGGGAGTATTAGTATTGTCAATGATGTTGTAGAAAAGGCTAGACAGGTGAGTACTTTTGTTTACAACTATGGTCATGCTCTCCAATTATTGAGGACAAAATGTGGGGGGGACTTAGTAAGACCAGGTCTGACTAGGTTTGCCACTAATTACATTGCTCTAAAAAGCTTTGAGACAAAAAATCTGGTCTAAGATCCATGTTTGCTTCAGAAGAATGGTTTAATTGGCCTGGGTCTTCTACTCCTCGTGGTCGGTTAGCGCAGTCAACAATTTCAGATGACTTATTCTGGGATGATCTGAAGAAGGTTGTAATGATATTCGAGCCAGTTGTCAAAGTCCTAAGAATGGTTGATTCACAAAAAAAACCCACACTATCGCATTTATGGGCAGCAATGGAACTGATGAAAGCCCAAGTTGTAGATGCCTACAGAAGGGGTACTATAGGGTTTATCAAAATCATTGAGAAGCGCTGGGAGAAGCAACTCTCACATCCACTACATAAGGTCGGTAAGGAAATAGTTCTTTATTTATTTTACATAAATTTAACTTTTTGTAAGTTGTAGAGGATTTGTTGAATTTTGAAAATACTAATTTTTATTCTCTTTAGCATATTATCTCAATCCCAAGTATCAATACAAAGACAAGCTTGGGATGAGACAGGATTTGATAGAAGCAGTTCAAGATGTGGTGGCAAAGCTTAACCCTGATCCACGTATCCAATCCGATGCAAATCAAGAGGTGAGTGTTTAATCTATCTTATGGTAATATGTAATATTTATTATGAAAAGTTACAAGTTGTAAAATAATGCTAATACTTAATGCAATGGATTTAGATCAAATATTTCAGAGATGCAACTGGATGTTTTGGGAGGGAGGCTGCAATTGCTGCACGTTCAACAACTGCCCCTGGTGAGTCCAATGGTTCTAATTTTATTTATTTTTTTATGAATTATATATTAGTATTTTAGGTTATAATTCTAATGCAATCATTTTATTCTATCATGTAGCTGAATGGTGGGTCTTATATAGAAGAGACTCCCCAAACCTGTACAAGATAGCAATTAAAGTGCTATCACAGACGTGTTCTGCCTCTGATTGCGAGTGCAATTGGAGCACATTCTCCTTCATACACACAAAGAGGCGGAACCGTTTAGGTGTTAAAAGGCTAGAGAGCCTCGTTTACGTCCACTACAATATGAGATTAAGGGAAGAAAACATTCGTCTCGGCTTGAAAAAAGATATAACCCCGATCGAATTGAGTGAAATCTTCGAGGAGGATAAAGAGGTAGAGGATCCCTTGTATGAGTGGGTGAGGGATCGAGGTGAGCCTGTTTTAGATGAGCCTGAAGGTCGGCCTAATAGTCAAATTGCTTTCCAACTTCGAGTGGATGTTGATGACTTTATGGCATCGGAGGGTAACATTCATTCACAAACACGCAGACCATTTGAAGATGATATTAGTGATGATACCACTTGTTCACCTGCTCCCACACAGATACAGACACGTACACAAACCAGTGATGATGATGACAGTGATATTGGTGGGAGTAGTGATGGTGGTGATGGTGGTGCAGGTGGTGATGGTGGTACAGGTGGTAGTAGAAGTGCAACATTAAGGGAGATAGAACATGGCATAGAGACACAGCCCGAGCCACAGCCAGATCCCATCAGATTCACAGGAGAGAGTCTGTATCCTGGTTCCACACAGGATGAGGACCATGGTGCACGCATTGGTAGATGATAGCTGGTCCCACATCACGTATGTGATGCAACCGTTATTGGCAACAACAATGGTATCAGGGTCAGGGATTAGATGTGCCTAGACACTGGTCTTGGATTTGATTCATTTTAGTAGACTTCTTTATTTTATATAATCTTAATATTAAAGTTAGTGTTTTGGAATGCTTTTGAACATTAAATTTTGTTTCTTCTTTAGTTTTTAATTTACTATCATTTTCAATGTTTGCGTACGTTATCATGTTATAGTGTCGACATAGAATTACCATTTATAATGTTGTTTTTGTGCAAATGATTCAGTAGATATGTTATAGAGGTAAAAATTGCATTACATAATAAAATTGAACTCAAAAAGCATGTTTTATAGCCATCGAAACTACATCCGAAACTATAATATTTTTTTTACCATGTTTCCCCGAAATTTTGGCCGAAACCATTGAAATTTCGATTTTGAGTCTGGCCGAAACTAGGCACGAAACCGAAATTACGATCCTTGGTTTGGAGTGCCCCAATAACACCTTAATTACCATAGTTTGGACTGCCC
>JAMYWD010001861.1:0-16132 GCA_028583415.1 Protea cynaroides
GAAGAATGAAGAAAAGAAGAAGAATAAGTAGAAGAAGACGAATGAAGAAGAACGAAGAAAAGATTGAAAAAGAAGAAAGAAGAACATAGAAGAAGAAGAAGAAGAAAAAAAATGTTGAAGAATAATGAGGAACAAAGAAGAATAATGAAGAATGAAGAAGAAAAATGAAGAAAAGATTGAGAAAGAAGAACATAGAAGAAGAAGAAAGAAGAAGAAGAATGTAGCAGAAGCATGAAGAACAAAGAAAAAGAATGAAGAAGAAAAAGAAGAAGATGAAGAATGTAGTTGAAAAAAGAAGAAAGAAAGAAAAAGAAAGAAGAAGAAGTAGAAGAAGAACGAAAAAGAAAGAAGTGCGCTGGCGCACTTCTAGAGGGCGCTGGCGCAGTTCTTCATCTTCTTCTTCTTCTTTATTCTTCTTCTACTTCTTCTTTCAACATGTCCTTTTTTTCCTTTTCTTCTTCATTCTTCTTCTTCCGTCTACTTTTTCCCTTTTCTTCTTCTTCCTTCTTCTTCATTATTCTTCTTCATTCTTCGTCTCATTCCTCTTCTTATTTTTCTTATTGTCAATTCTTCTTCTATTTTCCACCTTTTTGTGAAACCATGGGTTACGATCATCTCATGTGTTAGCATCCAAGTTTTATTCTTCTGACATTCTGGGTTGAAGACCCAACTCCTTCTTCTTAGGATTAAGCTACTCTCAAGCTCAATCGCATTTGGATTTCCTCTGTTTTTAGAAGATGCGGTTGTGCTTGAGTGTAGCGTTTGCAACTCAGTTTGTCAGAAGAATACAATATGGATGTTAACTGCATGAGATGATCGTGAACCATATTGTTATAAAATGGTGCAAAATGTGCTCGTGCACTTTGAATGAAAAAGAAGAAGAAGAAAGAATGAATCAGACAGAGGAAAAAGGAGATGAGGAAGAGGAGGAAAGAAGAAGAATGATGATGAAAAAAGAAGAAGAATGAAGATGAAAGAGGAAGAGAGAGAAGAAAAATAATAAAGAAAAAAGATTAAGAAAAAGAAAAGGAAGAATAAGAAGATGAACGAAGAAGAAGAACGAAGAAGAAAAAGAATGAAGAAGAATGAAGTAGAAGAAAAAGTTGAAGAAGATGAAGATTGAAAAATGGCGATGAAGAATGAAGAAAAAGAAGAAGAATAACTAGAAGAAGACGAATGACGAAGAATGAAGAAAAGAATGAAAAAGAAAAAAGAAGAACATAGATGAAGAAGAACAAGAATGAAGTGGAAGAATGTTGAAGAAGAATGAGGAACAAAGAAGAAGAATGAAGAATGAAGAAGAAGAATGAAGAAAAGATTGGGAAAGAAGAACACAGAAGAAGAAGAATGAAGAAGAAGAATGTAGAAGAAGCATGGAGAACAAAGAAAAAGAATAAAGAAGAAAAAGCAGAAGATGAAGAATGTAGTTGAAAGAAGAAGAAAGAAAAATAAAGAAGATGAAGAAGAAGAAGAAGAACGAAAAAGAAAGAAGAAGTATAAAAAGGGCACACTTCTAAAGTGCGCTGGCGCACTTCTTCAACTTCTTCTTTATTCTTCTTTTACTTCTTCTCTCATCATGTCCTTTTTTTCCTTTTCTTCTTCATTCTTCTTCTTCCGTCTTCTTTTTCCCTTTCTTCTACTTCATTCTTCTTCTTCTTTCTTCTAATTCATTCTTCTTCTTCTTCCTTTGTTTCATTCATCTTCTTATTTTTCTTCTTGTTCATTCTTCTTCTATTTTCCACCTTTTTTGTGACACTATGGGTTACGATAATCTCATGTGTTACCATCCAAGTTTTATTTTTCTGATAATCAGAGTTGAAGACCCAACTCCTTCTTCGTAGGGTTAAGCTACTCTCTAGCTCAATCGCATTTGGAATCCCTTTGTTTCTAGAAGATGCGGTTGGCTTGAGTGTAGCATTTGCAACTCAGTTTGTCGAAGAGTAAAATATCGATGGAAACTGCTTGAGATGATCATGAACCATATCGTCATAAAATGGTTTAAAAAATGTGCTCGTGTCTTTGAATGAAAAAGAAGTAGAAGAATAAATGAATCAGACAGAGAAAAAGAAGATGAGGAAGAGGAGGAAAGAAGAAGAATGAAGATGAAGAAAGAAGAAGATTGAAGAAGAAAGAAGAAAAATAATGAAGAAAAAAGATGATGAAAAGGAAAAGGAAGAATAACAAGAAGAAGAAGAAGAAGAACGAAGAAGAAAAAGAAAGAAGAAGACCAAAGTAGAAGAAAAAGTTGAAGAAGAATGTTGTCTAAGGTGGAGTACCATACGGAATCAGGTGACTCCTTCTTCTTTTGGCTGGACCCTTGGTTGAAAGGGGAAGCCCTCTGGAACAGTATTCCGGATGCTCAAAATGTCATTCCTTCAAATTGCAAGATGGCCAAGGTTAGTGAGTTTTGGGATGGGACGAGTTGGAAGCCTTGCCCTCGGTCCGATAACCCTTGCATCCGAAACATTTGGAGGGATTTAGAGAGTCTCCAATGGCAGCCTTCCTACTCTATGGATAGAGTTTTCTGGGTGAAATCAAGCGGAAATCGAGATGTTTTCTCCATCAAAGAGGGATGGAAAGCTGTGAGAAGTAGAGCTCCTACAGTGTTTTGGCATGAGGCCATTTGGTTTCCCTCAAACATTCCTAAGCATTCGGTTGTGGCTTGGAGGGCTTGTCTTAATGCCCTTCCCACTGCTGGCCAGCTTCAAATCAGGAATATTTACATTACGCCCATCTGCTCCTTATGTGGTAGGGGAAGTGATACCGTTGATCACATCTTTTTCGAATGTGAGTACTCCAAATTCATCTGGGAAAAGGGCATGTCTAAGTGCAGAAGAAGATCGTTGAGGCCTTCTTCTTGCTCTAATGAAGCGAGGAAATTGGCCATCTCCAAAGTAAAGAGTAAAAGTCTACTGATTATCCCGAAAATTACTTTTAATGGAGTCATATATCACTTATGGATGGAACGAAACTCAAGAATTTTCTCTTCTATCTCAAAGCCGAAGGAAGAGGTGTCCAAGTTGATTATCAAGGAAGTTGAGACGAAGATCTTTTCTTCTTCTTTCTCCAGTCTACGAGTCCAGAAGAGGAGTTCATTGCTTCTAGCTGGAATATTGTTGTGCACTAGCAAGTCTGGCAGTTTTTTATTTTATTTGTTTTGTATGGTGTTGTTTCGAGTCTCCTTGGTGGTGTCTCTCTTGTAGGAGGCAGTGGTGCTAATTTCTGATTGTGTTTCGGGCCTTGTCGGCTAGTCCTGTATCCTTTTCTTTGGGTTTTAATAAAATTATCTACTTACCCAAAAAAAAAAAAGTTGAAGAAGAATAAGATTGAAAGATGGCGAAGAAGAATGAAGAAAAAGAAGAAGAATATGTAGAAGAAGACGAATGAAGAAGAATGAAGAAAAGAATGAAAAAGAAGAAAGAAGAACATAGAAGATGATGAACGAAGAATGAAGAGGAAGAATGTTGAAGAAGAATGCGGAGCAAATAAGAAGAATGATGAATGAAGAATGTAGAAGAAGCATGAAGAACAAAGAAAAATAATGAAGAAGAAAAAGAAGAAGATGAAGAATGTAGTTGAAAGAAGAAGAAAGAAAAAGAAGGAAGAAGGAGAAGTATAAGAAGAACGAAAAAGAAAGAAGAAATATAAGACGAAATTTACCCCAATAAAAAAATTAAAGAAGTGCGCTGGCGCCCTTCTGGAAGGCGCTGGCGCACTTCTGGATGGCGCTAGTGCACTTCTGAAGGGTGCTGGCGCACTTCTTCATCTTCTTCTTCTTCTTTATTCTTCTTCTTCTTCATCTTTCATCATGTCCATTTTTTTCCATTACTTCTTCATTCTTCTTCTTCCGTCTTCTTTTTCCCATTTCTTCTTCTTCCTTCTTCTTCATTTTTCTTCTTCATTCTTCGTCTCATTCCTCTTCTTATTTTTCTTCTTGTTCATTCTTCTTCTGTTTTCCACCATTTTGTGACACTATGGGTTACGATCATCTCATGTATTATTATCCAAGTTTTATTCTTTTGACAATCTGAGTTAAAGACCCAACTCCTTCTACTTAGGATTAAGCTACTCTCTAGCTCAATCGTAATTGGATTCCCTTTGTTTTTAGAAGATGCAGTTCGGCTTGAGTATTGCGTTTGCAACTCAGTTTGTCAGAAGAATAAAATATGGATGCTAACTGCATGAGATGATGGTGAACCATATTTGTCACACCCCAATTCTGATCCAACCAGAACGGTGTGAGTGAACCGTCATTTAACCAACGGTTCACAGCAGATCTCGAATAGGCCGTGTCCACCCATACAAACCAATTACACATAACCACAATCAGAATATAAATATACAGCGGAAGACTTTAAATAGAATGAACTGTGTAAGACCCGCACTCTGAAAACCCGGTCTAACCTTGGTTTTGTGTCGTGACAGGTCTTCCGATCATCACCGAGCCAGGGACGGGGCAAGCGGATAACAAACAGGTACAAAATCGGACCGAAGTTGACCAATTATACCTGATTTTAGGTATACCGGTCGATGGTACCGGTCTTGGTACCGGTCGACCGGTATGGCCTGCACAACTATTTGCGGGAATTTGGAAATTGGTCTCTACGGGTCCCGCTTTCCTGATTTCGAATCCTAGAAGTTTCCTAATCCTAGTAGGGTTACTAAACCCTATTTCTAGCCTATAAATACACCCTTAACCCTCCTCAAATCCTTTCCATTGTCTCGCAAACCCTAGAGAAGAGAAAGAGGTGGAAAAGGAGAAGGAGCTAGGAGGAAGAAGAAGGAGCCACCATTACAGTTTGACGAAGCTCTCGTTACGCCTGTCAACGGTAAGTGTTTGAATCCCTCTTCTTACCCTATGCTAGTTGTGTGGGTGGATCAATACCATGCAAAGTAGGTATTGATCTAAAACCCTAATTTGGCCAATAAACCCTAAGTTGCCGTCAAACCCTAGATTCGAGTTTCGAGATGCTATTCATCGAAACGAGACTTGAATGAGTTGGGGATAACTCTAACTCAAAGCCTAGACTTAGTATGGATAGGAGAAACCCTGAAAGTCCATGGAGGATGATCATCGGCAGTCGAATAAACCATGTATGGACTTCCGGAGACATATCGGTCGACTATACCGGTTGCACATAGTGCGACCGGTATGTTGCGACCGCTACCTCTCGGGAGGTTATCTGTGGGGACCGGCTGACCATACCGGTCGCCAGTCTTTCCCAAAGAGCTGCGACCGGTACATGCCACCGGTCAGCTCTATGAGGGTATTTTGTAATCTATGTTGGTTTCCGACCAACATGAAACTCTAAGAATGTTATTTTAATGAAACCCTAATAATATTGTAGGACTTTGTGACTTACCGTTTGGATCTTGCGACGAGGAGCAAGCTAACCAACGAGCGTCAGGTAAGGGAATCTGACCTAAACCTAATAATTAATGGACAAGAAATCGTTGTTAATCATTGAATATCTATGATATGATGTTTGTGCATATTCACATGCCATCCTTTAATTTCAGTTATTATTATTATTGTTCATGCATTCATAGGATGTGATTGTTAGGCATGTGATTGTTTTCGTTGGTGTGTGGAGTGGGGCATGGGCCTGGGATCGCTCTTCACACTGGAACCTTTTTGTAGTATTCTGTCTTAACATGCTTGGTACGGGTAGGGTATCAGGGGAAGGTCGTGGTACGGTGGTCTCCGATATTGATGTTATCCCGGCCATTATTATGTGGTATTGTGGATTCCGAGTCGACGCTGGCTTGTCCACGATGCTTTAACTCTATCTCTATGCCGTAGGGAGTTATGTTGGGATAGGGTCTACCTGCGTATTGTTTCTATCCTAGTGGGTTAGTTGAGGATAGGGTATCAGGGGGAGGTAAGGTATTGAGGTCTCCGGCCAGGCCTGCACGTCTAGCTCTATCTCTATGCCGTAGACGGCTGTCTTTGGGATAGAGCATACATTGTTGACATGTAGGATTGGTTAGTTGCGAGCCCGGTTTGCGAGCCCGGCCCGCAGGGGCTTAGGTCCCGGTATGGGTAGAGTATCGGGGAGGTGCGGGTATACCTTAGCTCTATCTCTATTCCATGATGGGTGCATGTGGGTTGGTGGTAGTGTGATCTACTGTGCGATGCCACACACTCGTGTATAGAGGTGCGGGGGGCTACCAAACCTTTCTATAGCACATTGCAAACTTAAAAACCGGACCACAAAGATAAAAATGATTGTTACTCATGCATAATATTGTGAAACTGTCTGATTGTCTTACTGAGCTGTATTGTGTGCTCACCCTTTGTATATACATTGTTTTTAGATGTCGATGCACGTTACACTATGGACGATTATGTGAAAGCTCCGGCGTACGGTGGTGTAGCTGCTTTGGATGTACAAGCAGGGAAGGACGAGCATGATGCTTCTTGCGAGTGCCCTTTCTGCGTGTACCTTTGATTTATTTTATTTATTTATTTTAGTTATTTTTTATTGGATTAAAGGGATGTAAAAGATTATTATTTTATGTGTTTGATTTTGAATAATGGAATATTTTATTATCAATAGATACTCAGTTCATTCTATTTAAAGTCTTCCGCTGTATATTTATATTCTGATTATGGTTATGTGTAATGGTTTGTATGGGTGGACACGGCCTATTCGAGATCTTGGTGTGAACCGTTGGTTTAATGACGGTTCACTCACACCGTTCTGGTTGGATCAGAATTGGGGTGTGACAACTTGGTATTAGAGCTCTCGGGCTCTGTTCCAACAAACCATATGACACTTAACTAAGTCGATGAACTGAGTTAGGAAAAATTAAAAATCTTAATACAAACGCATATTAAGCATTGTTTGATACCTGAGACGGACTAAGAAAGAAAATAATGTACTATTCTAAATATGAAACTTAATATGTGCACATACACTAGATAGGTGAACCATAAAGCTTTCATTAAACAAGAAAAAAAAAAATATCAAATGTAATAGTGCTACAGGGTACAGTCCACAAACCGAAAAGTTACCTTGTTATATAAACCGTCATATGAAAAGAAAAGTAAATGGGAAATCATGGGGTGGGAGGCTTGGGAGGAATGGGGTCCGCTATATCATAGACCCGCTCGTATGCGACCCTAAGCCAATGCACCTGGTCCTGAGTCACCAGTAGACTACGAGCCAGGGCGTCCCAACTCCCCGACCCATCTCTCGCCGAGACTCCGGGATGACCCTCTGGGTGTCCCCCGATCTCGGTGAACATACTCAACACCGAGTCGGGAGGAGGTCGAGAGGGTCCAGGCCAGAGACGAGATGGTGGTGGTGCGGTGCGGGCGTGGGGGCGTGCACCGGTGCTCCCCCGACCACATCGTCATCGTCGTCATCACTCACCTCGGCCGCATAGGCCGCGATTGCCGCGGGCCGCCGCCGCTGCTACTCTCCCAAGCGGTCGAGGGCGAGCCTCCAACTCGTCGTCACTAATGGGCAGATCAACCATCCGCATCCTCTCGAATGGCGTCCCGGCCTATGTCGGACGTCATAGTGTCCTCGACCGTCACCTCACCTCTCATGCTCACACCCAGCGGCAGTAATGGAGTGTAATGAGACGACCGTAGGGAAGGTTACTGGCCCGATCGGCCAGGGTCGCCCCGGTGCATGGTCCGGATGATGAGGTAAGGAAGTGAGATCCGCTCCCCCCGTGCGCACGTAATAGGTGACGCACCGGGTGAGCTGGGACAACTCACTATAATAGCCTCTCCGGGGGACGATGTTGTGCTTGGATGATGCGACCGTAGACCCGAGGTACAGGTCTCAAGCTAGCCGCCTTCATAGGAGCCCCAGGGGTTAAGGATCCGATGAGCTATCTTTCGACGCAGGTCCTCGGTCGGATAGCCCTTCGCTTTGGGAGGGCAATACACTAGGTCTCCATCATTAGGAACCCCTAGAAGGTCGGTCAACCGGTGGGTGTTGAATGAGATGTGTACACCCCCGACATAACCGGAGATACGTAAATCCCTACCTTGGTTGGGATCGTTCACATTTCCGTGCAGCTCCAGGTTAGCAAAGAAATGCTTAACCAGATTGGGACGAGTGGTGTAGGTGTAAGAGATGACGACGGCGACCAACCAAGCCCTGTCAAAAGCCGCTCGAACGTCGAATCGGTCTAACTGCTCCAAGTTAACCCGACGCCCAGATTCTATATTCTTATTATTGAACCACGGGAACCGAGCTTGTGCTTCCAAAGAACGGAACCATTGCTCGTCTAATTGGGGAACTGGTGGCTGTGGGGCACGTGAACTCGAGTCGTGGGGACGCTTTCCAAGAGCACGTCTAGGAGCCATTTTAACTGCAAAACAAATGAGAAACAAGTGAAAAGTTAGAAATTGTCAAAAATTTTTGAAATTTCGGGCAAGCATAACGGCTATAATTCAAGAAAAAGCCTCGAACTCACCCAAAACATGGGGAGGAGGACTTACGTAACCCCCACACTCTTCAACAAACCAATCATAAGCAATTATAACAAGAAATTGCAAGAAATTTCAAGAAATTAAGAAAAATCAAGAAATTTCGAAAAAATGAGAAAAACCTAGGTCAAAAGATGAAAAAATTTGATTTTTAGGAAAACCGTTCGGTGGAACCCCAAATTAGTTGAGGGCTTTTTGCTCTTGGGGGTCCCTAAACCCTTTCCAAGCCGAAGGAAAAGAATTCCTACGGTTAAATCATCTCGAACAAAGAAAAACCTAAATTTCTACATAAAGACGATATGGGAAATTCCTAAAAATATGAGAGAGAGAGAAGAGACCTACCTGGAGACGATGTGCTAGGTCTTGAATGGAAGGAATCGGCTTCAAATAGCACCGGTCGGACTGTAGCAACTCGGAACCCAGAGGAGAATCGCCACCGGAGAGAAAGAAGAAAAGAAAAGTGAGAAATTCTCACTTTTTCGCGATTTTTAAAGCCATTTTGGGCATACCGGTCGATGGTTATGCCTATACCGGTCGACCGGTATCAACCCAGGTATGCGACCACTATGTCTCGGTCAGAAAAATTTTCTGACCGGTCGCAACACTGTATACAGAGTATCGACCGATATCTCCTAGGCATGCGACCGGTATGTCTCGGCCAGAAATTGAATTCTGACCGGTCGGCTATACCGGCCGCATACTGTTCCACAGGCGTGCGACCGGTATGTTGCGACCGGTACGCCCCAAAGAATCAGAAAAATTGAATTTAAAATTTCTAAAATTGTGTAAATTGAAATGTTACTTCTCGACTATTTTCCCTTGCATCATTCAAGACTAACACTACTATTATTGATGTTCTCACGTGTTATGTCTTCTTCTTAGATCAAAATAAATAGTCCGAGATGGCAGGTGGAAACGGTCGAAGGGTCGGAAGCGTCATCGGGCCGGGATGCGCCTAGAAGAAGAGCAAGCCGAGCAAGACCAAGGTTAGAGAAACCAGTCCCGAAGTGGAGGAGGAACAGGTCCCGGAAGTATCAACCGAATTATCGGGCCCACCTCACGGGAATTCGAGACCATTGTTACAAACTTGGTCTACCGGATGCAGGCTCAACAGAAGGAATTTCTGAGCGGCATCGAAGATGCTCGGGCCAGCGGGTTCCGTCCACTCGGAAATACGCCCGAAGTCGGGAGGAGTTAACACTACCCAACCAATGCAGAGTAGCCCAAGGCCGAGGGGCCAAGCACGGGAATCTACCACCACCGCATCGGTTTCCGTCGCCTTCTGGCGTGCACGGGAGCTTATCCGTATCCACCACCATGGTACGGAGCGACACCTGCAGGGGACGGCATGATCCGAGCGGGTCGGTGGACGGATTCTTGAAGTTGAAACCTTCATCGTTCACGGGCGGGATAGGAAAACCATTGTGGCCAGCACGGTGGGTTTCGAAATGGAAAAGAACTTTCGACCGATGACTTGCAACCGAGGAGGAGAGCAGAGGTACGAAGAGCTGTTCTTCTTCGCACCAGCCAGTATGCAGGAAGAGGAGACCAAGACACGTAGGTTCACCATGGGACTACATGGAAGCATCAGAGAGCACCTTTTGGGTCTGGACAAGAAGACCTATAATGAGGCGGTACAGGTTGCGAGGGTGATAGAGTCCAGTCAGAGGGACAACTTCTTCGCTCATGATAGTTCGCTCTACACTAGGAGTCGAAGTGGCTTTGACCAAGTATTATGGACCATGTATTGTATGTATTGAGGGCCGAGACTTAGAAGCAAGCCTAGTAATACTTGAGATGGCAGATTTTGATGTCATTTTGGGGATGGATTGGCTAGGCCATCATTCGGCCGTCCTTTTATGTGGTGAAAAGAAGCTTGTGCTTACTGACAAAGAGGGAAGGGAATATAGTTTCGTTGGGATCAAGCTATCTAGGAAGCGGAAGTTGATCCTCTCCGCCCTAAAAACTAAGAGATGCTTGGAGAAAGGGGGAGTGGGTTATCTCGTATCTGTGGTCGATCTCACGGCAGAGTCACTCAAGATGGAAGATATAGATGTGGTTCGGGAGTTTCCAGATGTATTTCCGGAAGATCTTCCAGGGCTTACCACCGGGACAGGGCTACAGAATTTGTGATAGACCTTATGCCAGGTTCGGCGCCGTTGTCTAAAGCACCATACAGGATGGCCCCGACCGAGTTAAAGGAGTTGAAGACCCAATTACAAGAATTGCTAGATAAGGGCTTCATACGACCTAGTATATCGCCTTGGGGAGCACCTGTATTATTCGTCAAGAAGAAAGATGGAAGTGTACGACTATGTATTGACTACCGTGAGCTGAACAAGTTGACGATCAAGAATCGGTATCCTTTGCCTAGGATCGATGATCTATTCGATCACGCAGGGGTGCAAAGGTTTTCTCGAAGATCCATCTCCGATCGGGGTATCACCAATTGAAGATCAAGGCCGGAGATATTCAAGACTGCTTTCGGGACGAGGTATGGGCATTATGAGTTTCTAGTTATGTCTTTCGGGTTGACCAATGCTCCTGCGTCGTTTATGGAATTGATGAACCGAGTGTTCCATGATATGTTGGACACTTCGGTCATCGTATTCATCGATGACATATTGATTTACTCTAAGGACATGAAGACTCATACACAGCGCATTTGAGGGCAGCCCTACAACGGCCGAGAGATGTGAGGCTTTATGCAAAATTCAAGAAGTGCGAGTTTTGGCTGAAGGAAGTGGCTTTCTTGGGCCATGTTGTATCTGAAGACGGTATCAAGGTTGATCCAAGAAAGATAGCTGCTATAGTAGGATGGGAAGCACCAAAATCTGTTGCGGAGATTCGTAGTTTCCTTGGGTTGGCTGTTTATTATAGAAGATTCGTGGAAGATTACTCCAGGATCGCTGTTCCACTCACCGGATTGACCAAGAAGGGAGAGAAATTCATATGGACAGATGAGTTTGAGAAGTGCTTTCAGACTTTGAAGTCAAGACTTGTCTCGCACCTATCTTTACCATCCCGGAACCAAGCGTTCCGTTTACTTTATATACGGATGCTTCAGGGTTGGGTATTGGGTGTGTTCTGCAAGGAGAACAGGTGATTGCTTACGCATCAAGACAGTTAAAAGAGCATGAGAAGAACTATCCTACGCATGACTTGGAGCTAGCAGCATTATTCACGCAATCAAGACTTGGAGACACTACTTGTACGGTGAGAAGTTTCAGATCAAGTCAGATCACAAGAGCTTAACTTATCTTTTCACTCGGAAGGATCTGAATATGAGACGAGAGGAGATGACTGGAATTGTTGAAAAATTATGATTGCGACATCCGGTACCACCCGGGTAAAGCAAATGTGGTGGCTGACGCCTTAAGCGAGAAAGTGGGCATCGAAACCCGAGGCGGGACCAAGTACAAATGCTGCATTGTGTGCTGCAGCCTCGAGTTCAATGGAAATTGATGAAGAACATATTATAGAGACTGCAGAAGATCCAGTTGAGCAAGGCTTGATTCATAAGTTCACTATGATGTTTGCCGCATTGAAGATCTCACCGGATCTAGTTGATGAAGTCAAGGTAGCAATCTTGATTTTACCTTGGATTCAGACAAGGTACTCAGGTATCGTGGACGGTTATGTATACCTGAGAGCGAAGACTGCGATATCAGAGACCGAGTTATGACTGAAGCTCATTACACTCCATATTCGGTACATCCAGGAAGTACCAAAATGTACCATGATCTAAGAAGACTATATTGGTGGAGGGGTATGAAGGCTGATATAGCTCATTTCGTGTTTCAGTGTCTGAATTGTCAACAAGTTAAAGCAGAAAGGCAGAGACCCGCAGGTTTACTACAGCCATTACCAGAACCTGCATGGAAGTGGGATTGTATTACTATGGATTTTGTCACTGGCCTACCTTTGACACCAAGGTCAGTGGATGCAGTTTGGGTTATAGTAGATCGACTCACCAAGACAGCTCGATTTATTGCGGTCAGACCTCAGTATACCATGGAGAAACTGGCCAAGTTATATGTTGATAATATAGTCAGACTTCATGGCGTTCTAGAGAGTATAGTATCTGACAGAGATCCCCGTTTTACATCAAAGTTCTGGGAAGGATTACAGAAAGCTATGGGAACAAAGTTGAAGTTCAGTACAACTTTCCATCCTCAGACGGACGGACAGTCAGAGCAAACTATTCAAATTTTAGAAGATATGCTCCGAGCTTGTGCATTAGATTTCAAAGGAGCTTGGGATGAGAAGCTATCACTTATCGAGTTCGCTTACAACAACAGCTATCAGGCTACAATTCAGATTGCCCCATATGAAGCACTCTATGGGAAGAAGTGTCGTACACCTCTGTTATGGAATGAAGTGGGGGAAAGAAGAATTGTAGGACCAGAGTTTGTTGAAGAAACTTGCCGAGTGATTGATTAGATCAAAGAGAGAGTAAAGACAGCTCAAGTTCGACAGAAGCACTATGCGGATAATCGACGTCGAGATCTGGAGTTTACAGTGGGTGACAAAGTATTCTTGAAGGTATCACCGGTGCGAGGTCTGAAACGGTTTGGTAAAAAGGGGAAGCTATGCCCCAGGTATGTGGGACCATATGAGATATTAAATCGACGTGGTAATGTAACATATCAATTGGCTCTACCACCATCTATGTCTAGCGTTCATAATGTGTTCCATGTATCATTACTGAAGAAGTATGTCAGAGATCCATCGCATATCTTGACCGCTGATCCTCCAGACTTGACTGAAGACTTAACTTTCGAAGTGGTGCCTGTAATCCAAGGATATCCACTATGTGAAGGTACATTGGAGAAGCCAAAATGTGGAGGAAATTACTTGGGAAGAAGAGAGCGCGATGAGGAAGGAGTACCCTAACCTTTTTGACGATCAAGGTACGTTCAAATTTCGAGGCCGAAATTTCTTTTAAGGGTGGGGGAGTTTTAGTACCTACATGCAAATTTCGGGATGAAATTTCTTTTAAGGGTGGTGGAGTTGTAAGACCCGCACTCTGAAAACCCGGTCTAACCGTGGTTTTGTGTCGTGACAGGTCTTTCGATCATCACCGAGCCAGACGGGGCAAGCGGATAACAAACAGGTACAAAATCGGACCGAAGTCGACCAATTATACCTGATTTTAGGTATACCGGTCGATGGTACCGGTCTTGGTACCGGTCGACTGGTATGGCCTGCACAGCTATGTGCGGGAATTTGGAAATTGGTCTCTGTGGATCCCGCTTTCCTGATTTCGAATCCTAGAAGTTTCCTAATCCTAGTAGGGTTACTCAACCCTATTTCTAGCCTATAAATACACCCTTAACCCTCCTCAAATCCTTTCTATTGTCTCTCGCAAACCCTATAGAACAGAAAGAGGTGGAAAAGGAGAAGGAGCTAGGAGGAAGAAGAAGGAGCCGCCATTACCGTTTGACGAAGCTCTCGTTACGCCTGTCAACGGTAAGTGTTTGAATCCCTCTTCTTACCCTATGTTAGTTGTGTGGGTGGATCAATACCATGCAAAGTAGGTATTGATCTAAAACCCTAATTTGGCCAATAAACCCTAAGTTGCCGTCAAACCCTAGATTTGAGTTTCGAGATGCTATTCATCGAAACTAGACTTGAATGAGTTGGAGATAACTCTAACTCAAAGCCTAGACTTAGTATGGATAGGAGAAACCCTGAAAGTCCATGGAGGATGATCGTCGGCAGTCGAATAAACCATGTATGGTCTTCCGGAGACATACCGGTCGACTATACCGGTTGCACATGCTGCGACCGGTATGTTGCGACCGCTACCTCTCGGGAGGCTATCTGTGGGGACCGGCTGACCATACCGGTCGCCAGTCTTTCCCAAAGAGCTGCGACCGGTACATGCCACCGGTCAGCTCTGTGAGGGTATTTTGTAATCTATGTTGGTTCCCGACGAACATGAAACTCTAAGAATATTATTTTAATGAAACCCTAATAATATTGTAGGACTTTGTGACTTACCGTTTGGATCTTGCGACGAGGAGCAAGCTAACCAACGAGCGTCAGGTAAGGGAATCTGACCTAAACCTAATAATTAATGGACAGTAAATCTTTGTTAATCATTGAATATCTATGATATGATGTTTGTACATATTCACATGCCATCCTTTACTTTCGGTTATTATTATTATTGTTCATGCATTCATAGGATGTGATTGTTAGGCATGTGATTGTTTTCGTTGGTGTGTGGAGTGGGGCATGGGTCTGGGATTGCTCTTCACACTGGCACCTTTTTGTAGTATTCCGTCTTAACATGCTTGGTACGGGTGGAGTATCCGGGGAAGGTCGTGGTACAGTGGTCTCCGATAATGATGTTGTCTCGGCCATTGTTATGTGGTACTGTGGATTCCGAGTCGATGGTGGCTTGTCCACGATGCTTTAGCTTTATCTCTATGCCGTAGGGAGTTATGTTGGGATAGGGTCTACCTACGTATTGTTTCTATCCTAGTGGGTTAGTTGCGGATAGGGTATCAGGGGGAGGTAAGGTATTGAGGTCTTCGGCCCGGCCTGCACGCTCTAGCTCTATTTCTATGCCGCAGACGGCTGTGCTGGGATAGAGCATACACTGTTGACATGTAGGATTGGTTAGTTGCGAGCCCAGTTTGCGAGCCCCGCCGATAGGGGCTTAGGTCTTGGTATGGGTAGAGTATCGGGGAGGTGCGGGTATACCTTAACTCTATCTCTATTCCATGATGGGTGCATGTGGGTTGGTGGTAGTGTGATCTCTTGTGCGATGCCACACACTCGTGTATAGAGGTGCGGGGGGCCACCAAACCTTTCTATAGCACATTGCAAACTTAAAACCGGACCACAGCATAAAATGATTGTTACTCATGCATAATATTGTGAAACTGCTCGATTATCTTCTCGAGCCGTGTTGTGTGCTCACCCTTTGTATATACATTGTTTTTAGATGTCGATGCTGGTTACATTGTGGACGATTATGTGAACGCTCCGGCGTACGGTGGTGTAGCTGCTTTGGATGTACAAGCAGGGGAGGACGAGCATGACGCTTCATGCGAGTGCCCTTTCTGCGTGTACCTTTGATTTGATTTATTTATTTATTTCAGTTATTTTTTATTGGATTAAAGGGATGTAAAAGATTATTATTTTATGTGTTTGATTTTGAATAATGGAATATTTTATTATCAATAGATACTCAGTTCATTCTATTTAAAGTCTTTCGCTGTATATTTATATTCTGATTGTGGTTATGTGTAATGGTTTGTATGGGTGGACACGGCCTATTCGAGATCCTGGTGTGAACCGTTGGTTCAATGACGGTTCACTCACACCGTTCTGGTTGGATCAGAATTGGGGTGTGACAAACTGGGTATCTATTGATAATTTAAATAAATTTCTAATTATCCAAATTCAAACATAAAATATAATATCTTTTACATCTCTTAATATCAAACAAAAATATAAATGAAACAAAAAAATAAATCCATCACAGGTACACGCAGAAAGGGCACTCGCATGAAGCATCATGCTCGTCCTCCCCTGCTTATACATCCAGAGCAGCTACACCTCCATACGCCGGAGCGTTCACATAATCGTCCACAGTGTATCCTGCATCAACATCTAAAACAATGTGTACACAAAGGGTGAGCTCACAACACAGCTCAGTAAGGC
>JAMYWD010001864.1:0-13026 GCA_028583415.1 Protea cynaroides
GTAGGAGCCATTCTATAAGGTGCTTTGATATACGATCTGGCTCTAGGTAGAAGGTCCATTACAAACTGCGTGCTCGGTCGGTGGTAATCCGGGTAGTTCCTCAGAAATACATCAAGGAAAATCTCGCACGACATCAATATCTTCCATTCGTGGCACGTCCTTGGTTAGGTCGACCACGATACTAGATATCCGACCGCTCCTTTCGGCACTTCTTAGCCTTCAATGCGGGAAAGTATGAGCTTGCCTCCCGGGAAGTTTGGTTCTGAGAAACTAAATTCTGCTCCTTCTTTGTCTTTGAACGTTAGCTTCTTCTCGGCGCATAACAGATTTTCGAATGCCGAGCTAACTAATCCATTCCTAAGATGACATCGGGGTCTACCATCTCAAGTTGTATTAAAGTTGCATCCAAGGTTTTTTGGTCAATGAGAATCGGACATGGCCCATAACCTTTCTCTAATTCCACTTCTAATCCCATCGGTGACCGTACAAGTAACTTGTAGTCTAATGTTTTGATGGGTAAATTGGTCTTCTTTCCAAACAACACGATATAAATGAATGCGTAGCTCCTCGAAATCAAAGAGTACTGGCCGGTACGCCATTGCCAAGTACAATACCCGTGATCCATTTTACTTAGTCCACATGCCCAATCAATGTAATTATAATCTTAAAAGTTTCGGGTCATACCCGTGACCACATCAAGGCGTGCGGCCTGCATCCTCCGATGTAACGGCATATACCCGTCCTTGATGTAACCGCTTCTTGGGTTTTGGGCATTCTCTTGCCATATGCCTGGTTGGTTCTGCCGTTTATAACACTTCGGGCTTCCAAAATTTAGTTTTGGCTGTGGTTGAACTGCGAGTAGACTTTGGTGCGGTAGCAAATTCGAGGACGAAAAGGTTTATACGTCCCATTATTGCCTCTCGTTGTAGGTTCCAATCGGTCTCTTGGATGCCTCGGAAGAAATAACTCCCCTTCCGGCTCGATTCGACTCGAGCAATCTGGACAGCTTCGTTGTAGATTTTCTTCTCTAAGCCGAACATTTTCTCTTATGCTTCCTCTTAGTCCCAACAAACCCTAGGATTTTGTATCTTCTTCTTGCATGCTAGCCGGTAAGAAAAACAGCTCCTCATAGGTCGTTGATACGAGTCTCGGACATCCGCCCCCGGTACGCACTGAAATTCCTTCTCCATTGAATCTCAAGCTTCTTCTTGGGAAATACTCTCGAAGAATGCTTCTTTGTATATAGCCCATGTCGTAGGGGCGTGCTTGGTCAATAAATACGTCTTTGTAGATTTCCACCAATGGTGTGCGTCGCCTTTGAGCATGAAGGTGGCGCATAGTACTTTCTCTTCCTCGGTAATAGTCATCATAAGGAAGTTCATTTCTATTTCGTCTATCCAATGGTGGTGGCCACAAAGGATCGACGGCTTGCCATTAAATTCTCTCGGTTTCATTTTCAAAAAATCTCTCCACTAGCCGGGAGTGATCCAGTTGATTTTGGTATGCCCCAAACATAGGGGTGGATAACGATAGTTCCCTTGGGCTGCTTCGGGACTTGCATTGGAATTGGTGCAGCCGATTGTTGAGGTGTCTGCGTTGAGCCGGGTGATTACCAATTTGCTGCACTAGCTTGCCCCAGTGTGCATGGTTGCGACCCTGAGTGGCTTGAAACATAACTCCCATTGCAACGCATTTGAGCTTGTGCGTGTTGCATTTGCTGTAGCTGTTGTGCCGGATTCATAACCACGGTTGCTAGCTCGGTGGTGGAGGTGACAATTTTATAGGGCCCGCTGGTTCGGATTACCCCGTGCATGGTTATTCTCTTGATCCATTCTCCTCCACCGGTGGTGGTGGTGGACCGTATTCCCGGGTCTATCGGGTAACTCTACGCCCAGCATATTTTCTTACCGAATGGGTGGTGCCTGAAAATCATCAAAATCGTTGAGAAATCATTTATACTTCATGTAGGCACGCTTAACCGATATAAAATTCAAAATCCCCAATTCATTACGAAATAAATACGTCTTTTCTATGTAGGGTCGATGGTGAAGGTCGATGGTATGTCCGACCCTTAGTATCCGACACACGGAATGACCCCGTTCTTCCCGAGCCGAGGGTCGATGCCGGAGGGTCGATCCGAGGGTCGATGGTGTCGTCGGAATTGTCCGGCCCTTGGACCAAAAATCAGATTTTTAAGATCCGATTTTGGGTCATTCTCTCACTATTCCTCCTCCGTTTCGACTCGCCTCCACTCTCGAGTTGCTACGGTGCTACTCCCTGTTCTTGGTCGGTTTAACTCCGGGTTTCGACGCCCACGTCATCCCTACAGGTATATCCTCTCACCTTTACCTGTTTTTAGGTTTTCTTTTCTAGGTTTTTGCCCATATAGCTCGTATTTTCCAAATTAAACTTTTTCCAACCGTAAAAATTCGATTTTTATTGGGGGCTTTTGTTATTGGGGTCTTGAGGAACGAAAGCCCTCAAAAATTTTGAGTTTCATCGGTTGGTTATCGAGAAACTTAGAATTTTTCCTTTTTGCCCTAATTATCGACATTCTCGGTTTTTCTTGAATTTCTTCAAATTGAGTTTCGTCGGTTAAAATTTCCTACTGCATGTGGGTTGTAGGATATGTTTTAACCTACGTAAGTTCTCATGCCCACTTATATGGTGAGAAATGGGGCTCTATTTTAATTTTTTGGATTTTTATCCTATTAACTCCTTGTTTCTTTTCTCCTTCTATTTTTTGCAGATACTATGGCCCGTACCAAAGTGCCAAGATTGCGTGATCCACTTCGCTTCCGTTCAAATGAAGCTAAGGCACAGTATGCTGACTATGCCCGTAAGAAAGTGGAAGGGGGTCGCATGGTGAACTTGGCTGAGCTAGCCTTGTTCATGTAGAGGGAGCATTCGGTGATATGGGGTGGCTCCCCTGTCATCACATACGACGCGTGCACATGTCCCGACTTGGTACGCCGGTTCTATTGTAATCTCCGGTGGTGGGAATTACAATGATGTTGGCGTGGTCGGGAGTTGCGCATCACTAGTTACGTCAAGGGGTGCACATCTCCTTTGATTATCGGAAGCTGACCCGATCTGTTGGGCATTACCTATGATGGCCCTATGGTGCTTGTGCGCCGGGAGAGCCACAATTTGTTGAGATGGAGATGAGGGCGAGATCGACAACCCCGGTTGCTCCGTCCCGATAGATGGCGGATGAGAGCTTGCTACTTACGTCCAGCTCCACGGGTTTTCCGCAAGATTATCCAAGCATAATCTCGATCCCGGGAGTGGGCATTATGAGAGGGTGTCTCAGCTGACCCAGTTCTTGATCTACGCATCTGCACTCGCCGGCCGGTCGCCTTCCTTACATCATCATGCGGACGATGATTAGTGCCACATTGTCCGGTCATAGGGGTAATCTACCCTATGGACGCATGATTACTAGTGCTCCTGACCCGTCCTGGGGTGGATCCGGTAGATGAGAAGATCCGGGAGAAGACCTTCTCGTCGCCTCTAGATTGGGAGGCTATCGCGAAGGTGGGGCTGCGAGATGCGGAGGTTAGCGATGAGGAGAGGAACGCGATGGTGCGCCCTCACACTCGGGTCGAGATGGCCGATCCGAGGCTCATTGCTAGGGCTCGTGGGGATCCGATCGGCGATGACGATCGCATGTATATGGATGTCGATGCGATACCACCGCCATCACCCACGCATGCGGCTGGAGTTGGTACATCTTACGCGGCGGCTCCCGCACCCGAGGCTGGTCCTTCTCATTCGGCTGATCCTTCACTTCCACCTTCGGCCATGATGGAGATCTTTGCGGGGAGATCGGGGGATGCTCGGCGCAGATCTGATCCGAGGATGGATGAGCTGTTGGCTGCTCGGCACGCATCAGGCGCGGGGATGGGAGAGCTCCTAGAGGTGCGGCGTGCGATTGATCGGAGGATAGCCGGTCTCACAGCTAGTCTCCGGACGACCCGGACCCGGGTGGCCTGGTTGACTAGGGTCTATGCGGGGACTATGACGGAGATCGTGAGGCACCGCCTCCTCCTTCGCCTCCGGCTTCCCGATTGTACTTTACTTTTCTTGTACTACGAGTAACTGTCGGGTTGTGGATCAGTACTCTGCTTTAGCGATGTATATAAGTTTTTGTTTCTCTGACTCATTGTATGTAACTGGTTTTTCCCTTTAATAGATGCATTATTCTCTTTTTTTTTTTAATTTGGTTTCAATCATCACTTGTGCTTACAGTGGGTTTGTATTAAAGCTTTTAATTTATCCTATCTCATGAGAACTAAGATGATATTAATAATTTAATAGAAAATTATTCTGTATCAACCGAGACATAAGTAAATATCAATACAAGTCTTTAATAAATCCAAATAAAAGAAATCTATAAAAATATCTAATCAAATACACACGAGTTGCACTCGCAAGAGGAGTCGTGTGTATCATCTTCAACTCCGGCGTCCATTGCTGCTATATTCCCGTACGCGTGGCGCGTTCATATAATCTTCATTGTGTAACCTGCATCATCAACTAAAAATATTCGGCGTCGAGGGGGTGAGCACACAACACGGCTCGGTGAGTAGCCAAAACAATGCAACAATACATATGCATGCAAAAAGTCAATTTATATCTTTGGTCCGGTTTATAGTTAGCAATGTGCAATAGAAAGGTTGGGTGGTGAAAGGTTAACGTTTATTGACACCGCCTCTATACGGGGTGTGGAAGCCCGCCCGAAGGTTAACGTTTATCGTCGTCCCCATCCATAGACCCGCCAAAGGTTAACGTTTATTGACGTTCTCATCACACCTCCCCTGATACTCGCTCGCATCAAATACATCAACCACACACATACAAGCACATGCCTATTCCTATCATCATCATCATCATCATGTTATAAACAATAAAGTAAATATGCATGAACAAGTAATAGAAATATTGGATGGCATGCTGTATGCACATTACAAACATATTCGCATAGAATCAAAAATGGCATAGGACTCAAGAATAGAAAACAGTTTATTATTAATCAATTTAGTTTGGAGTTAAGGTTCCTCACATTGGCTTGCTAAAAGATATTTTTCCAAGCTTTAGAATCACCGTTATAACGTTATTATATTGCTAGCAAACCTAACAAGGTCGATAGAATTTAATTAGAATTAATTCAGAATTTAAAACCATTCTGTCAACTGAGGGTCGATGCTAGGGTCGATGGGTCTATCGACCCTCCCCTCATTCTGAACTTCCCGAATGCTGAGGGTCGATGGTCAGAAACACCTAGAGTCGGATGGTCTATCGACCCTCAGTGCGACCCTCGATGCACTCTAATCCAATTTCCACTTTTAAATCCACTCTTCGTGTTTGGGGTCCTATGGCTTGCTTCCTACATTAATTCAACAGTCATTCCATGGTCTAGAACCATGTATAATCCATCTAAACAGTTTTCATGCATCATCCTATGGTTTTCCATGAAAACCTAACCATGAATGGATGGTTTAGGTTTCTTCGAAATCCTACACTCAACCATATCTAAATAAAGGTCTGTAGAAACTCATGGAATTAGTATCCATACCTGAAAAGATTAATCTTTCTCTGTAACTCTTCTCCTTTTTGCTAAGTCTTCCTCCTTGTCTCCTTTCTTCCTCTTTTCCTTCTTCTCTCTTTCTCTCAATTCAATTAGGGTTGTGAAAGGAGTGAAAGTGGCTTAGGGACGTCATTTAAATAGACTAGAAACATCCTAAATAAGTTCCATTGAGATTTGGAAAGAATCCCACTCGAAAATTAATAAATTTCCTAATTTCTATATTCGTCAGAAACCGAGGGTCGATGGGAGGGTCGATGATCCCGTCGACCCTAGGGTCTTAAGCTGTCCGACCCTCCCTTAAAATCTGAGGGTCTGACATTCTGTTTTGGGAGGTCCGACCCTACTTGGCTGAGTATGCGACCCTCCCCTAAAATTAAGTGTTTTTGGGTCGATTTTATACCTGGGATCTCGATCTCCATCACGCCCGTGGTCCACTTGACTCGACCATGATGGGTAAACATGGTTCAAGGTGGTAAGACCGGGTTAGTTTGACACGGGTCTTACACTATAGGCTCATGTTCATTGATCATAATAGTGTCCAACCCAGACATAGCATGAATGAACTCAGAGTAGGAAAGCATAAATTTTTGAATGGAATAAAATGAAGAAACATGATCCTCTACATTATCCCTCATGAAAAGAACTACAGCAATAACATGCTTACAGGGTACCCCGGTAACTTCTCATACATCACACTCACATGTTTTCTTCTTTATATCCACTACATGCCTACTGTGCCCGTCATTGATCTCAAACTCTTCTGGTCCACAAGACATCACATGACAACTCCTACATGCTTCCTGAGTAGACACTAATTTCTTTAATACAGGAGGTGTAATCCTCCCATTGAAATCACAACCCTTTTTGTACCTATCTTGCATCATCTTTATAAGTTTTATTCTGAGTTCATCAATCAAAGTCAAAATAGGTTTACCTCTAAAGGGTTGTATCCAATTATTAAAACACTCTGACATGTTGTTAGTGACATGGTCACTAACAATCATGTAGTCAAATGTGTGTCTAGCCCAAGTTGACACAGGATTTCTCATCATCCATTCATATGCTTCTCTTTTAGTTGCTCTTATCTCTTGCATTGCTTTGTTGAACTCAGAGACATTATATGCCTTGCATGCTGTCCAGAACAATCTTCTCAAAAGCAGCCCAGGAAATTTTTTCTGAAAATTACTGTATAGTTGTCTATAGCATAATCTTTGCTTTGCAAATGGAAATATATCTGTAATAGCCTCAGATAAGCCCTATAACAATGCAAACAAAAAAAATGCATGACAAGAAAAAAATGCATTGGAACTTCAACTTAACTATGCAAAAAGCAAAGAATGTTTACAAGAAAAAATCACATTATCTTTGTTTGTCCGACATGAAAGTCGGATGATGTCCAAAGAAGGTCATATGATATTGCCTCCGAAAGAGCTCTTAGAAACCATGTCCAAGAGTCTTTGTTTTCATTTTCCACTACACCGAAGGCAATTGGAAAGAGGCCATTATTGGCATCCATACTTGTAGCCGCTAGTAGAACTCCTTGATAACCGCCTTTCAAATGACGACCATCAATGCTAATGAATGGCCTCGCATCCTTTCGTAAACCCTTGCTTGCGGGCATCAAAATGCATCAAACGGCCTTTTGAAAATTGGTTTTAGAGTTGTTGCCGAGGTCTCCTCATACCGTAACCTTGAACATACTACCCCGGATTCCTCTCTAACAACATCCGACCATATCCGGGCAGCTTTGCATATGATTGTCTCGAGTAGTCAAATTCTCTTGCTTGGCAACTAATCTTGCCCTATACAACTGTTGATTTGAAGGCTTTATACCATACTTTGCCATTAAAGCAGCCTTCATGCTTTCATTATTCATGTCGTGGTCTGCTCTCAACCCGTTGGCTAGCTTTTGGCAATCCAAATTGAGTTGGCATTTTTGTTGTTTAACTCCCTTCCACAAGTGTGGTCTGTTTCACATTTTCTCGACCACAAAAGTGTCCCCATCAGTTCCCACGCTTGCATGGATTGTCCAAGGACATCCATCTTTGGCACGGATCACACGTTACAGTTACCCTCTTCTTATCATTTTTTCAGTCTAATTATCTCTATGCCCCCGTTGAATGACAAAAATCTGTTAGAACTTTCCGAAAGAGGCGACATTTTCATAGACATTCCCTCGTTTAATTTCTACCCTTCTAACATCATCTATGTCTACCTCATCATCCCTAACAAAGTACTTTCTCCCGGAAAATCAGCTTCAACATCAGAAAAGTCCATCTCCTCAATATCATCTTTCTCATACTCTACATCTCTATCTCCTTCAGACTGACTACTATCTTCCATGTTGAGGTCCCAGTTGTCATCCAACGGGTCATCCTAACTATCACTCTCAATAGCTGGTTCTTTTCCCTTCCTTCTACAGCCACTACTGCCAGCAGTTTCAGTAGTGGGAGGTGCACTTGTACTAGTGTTAGTGGGTGGTGCACTTGTACTAGTGTTAGTGGGAGGGCACTTGTACTAGTGTCCCCTTCTCTTCCCATCACATGCATAGTGCCAGGAGTAATTGTTGTTGTGGACACTATTGTAAGATCCGTGTCAATCTAACCCGGTCTTACCACCTTGAACCAGGTTTACCCATCATGGTCGAGTCAAATGGACCAAGGGCGTGAAGGAGATCGAGATCACAGGTATCAAATCGACCCAAAAACACTTAAATTAGGGGAAGGGTCGCATACCCAACTAAGCAGGGTCGGACCTCCCAAAACAGAAAGTCAGACCCTCGGTTTTGGAGGGAGGGTCGGACAGCTTAAGATCCTAGGGTCGACGGGATCATCGACCCTCGGTTTCTGCCGAATGTAGAAATTAGGAAATTTCTATATTTTTCGATTGGGATTCTTTCCAAATCCCAATGGGACTTATTTAGGATGTTCCTAGTCTATTTAAAGGACGTCCCTAAGCCACTTTCACTCATTTCACAACCCTAATTGAATTGAGAGAAGGAGAGGAGAAGGAAAAGAGGAAGAAGAGAGGCAAACAAGAGAACTTAGTAAAAAGGAGAAGAGTTGTAGAGAAAGATTAATCTTCTCAGGTATGGATACTAATTCCATAAGTTTCTATAGACCTTAGGATAGTTATTGGAGAGAGAGTGATCTCGGAGAAACCCAAACCATCCATCCATGGTTAGGTTTTCATGGAAAACCCTAAGAGAATGCATGAAAGCCATCTAGGAGGATGATTCATGGTTTCAGACCATGGAATGAATGTTTAATGGAATGTAGAAGCAAACCATAGGACCCCAAACACGAAGAATGGATTAAAAAGTGGAAATTGGACCAGAGTGCACCGATGGTCGCACCCAGGGTCGATAGGCCATCCGACCCTAGGTATTTCTGACCATCGACCCTCAGCATTCGGGAAGTCCAGTAGGAGGAGAGGGTCAATAGACCCATCAACCCTCAGTTAACAGAATGGTTTTTAAATTCAAAATTAATTCTAATTAAATTCTATCGATTTTGTTAGGTCTTCTAGCAATATAATAACATTGTAAATGTGAATTTAAAGCTTGGAAAAGTATCTTATAGCAAGCTAAGGTGAGGAACCTTAACCCCAAACTAAATTGATTAATAATAAACTATTTTCGTTTTCTTGAGTCCTATGCCATGCTTGATTCTATGCGAATATGTTTGTAATGTGCATACAACATGCCATCCAATATTTCTATTACTTGTTCATGCATATTTACTTTATCATTTATAACATGATGATGATGATGATGATAGGAATAGGCATGTGCTTGTATGTGTGTGGTTGATGTGCTTGATGCGAGCGAGTATCAGGGGAGGTGTGATGAGAACGTCAATAACCGTTAACCTTTGGCGGGTCTCAGCACTTTAGCTCTATCTCTAACTCAAGTCTTGTGCATTGGCATCGTCGTATCGCCATTACTTTAGCAGAACTATTATGTCGTAGGGTATTAGGGGAGGTGGTCTCGGTCCTTGTAGTCTCTGACTCTACCGGGGGGCCTTAGCTCTATCTCTATGGGCATTCTGAGGGATGCTGGGGTGAGGCCTTGGATACACTGTTTGGCATTAGGATTGGTTAGTTGCGAGCCCAGTTTGCAGCCCTCGCTAACAGGGGCTTACGTGTTGGTATGACACTATATAGCAATAAACGTAACCTTTGTTATATAATGTTCATGATGTTCATGATTTGGTGCATGTGAGTTGACGATAAACGTGATCTTCGGGTAACGTCACACACTCGTGTATAGAGGCGGAGTCAATAAACGCGACCTTTGGCTACCTCAACCTTTCTATAGCATACTGCAAACTTATATACCAGACCAAAGATATAAATTGACTTTTTTTTCATGCATATGTATTGTTGCATTGTTTTGGCTACTCACTGAGCCGTGATGTGTGCTCACCCCTCGACGTCGAATATTTTTAGTAGATGATGCAGGCTATACGGTTGAAGACTACATGGGTGCGTCTGCGTACGGGGACGTGGCAGCAATGGAAGCTGGAGCTGAAGATGATACACACGACTCCTCTTGCGAGTGCAACTCGTGTGTATTTGATTAGATATTTTATAAGTTTCTTTATATGGATTTATTAAGACATGTATTTGGTATTTAAATATTTATGTCTCAGTTGAAATAGAATAATTTGTTATTTAAATTTTAATATCACATAGATTCTCAGTTCATCTTATTATAAGACTTCCGCTATTGTGTATTTACTCTGATTATGATTACGGATGTGTGTAAGTTGGATAACGCGGGGATAGCCTATTTGAGATCTTGGTTGAACCGTTGGTTATTTAGCGGTTCATCACATCATTCTGAATAGACCAGAATTGGGGTGTGATAACTTGGTATCAGAGCATCTCAGGCCTTGCCCGCCGAACTAACACACATTCAAGACCATTGTGAACTGAGATAGGATAAAAGTAAAAGCTTTAATATAAACACACTGTAAGCACAAGTGATGATTGAGACCAAATTTAAAAAGAGAATAATGCATCTATAAAAGGGAAACAAGTTACATACAATGAGTGAGAGAAACAAAACGTATATACATACCTAAAGCAGTGTACAGTCCACAACCCGGACAGTTACTCTGTAGTACAAGAAAATAAAAGTACACTCAGGAAGCTGGAGGCGAAGGAGGAGGCGGTGCCTCACGATCTCTGTCGTAGTCCTCAGCATAGACTTTAGTCAACCAGGCTATCTGAGTCTGGGTCGTCTGTAGACTAGCTGTGAGACCAGCTATCCTCTGATCAGTCACACGCTGCATCTCTAGGAGCTCTCCCATCCGCGCGTCTGATGCTTGCTGAGCAACCAACAGCTCATCCATCCTCAGATCAGATCTGCGCTGAGCATCCCTGATCTCCTGTAGCATCTCCATCATGGCTGAAGGTGGAAGTGAAGGATCAGCCGAATGGGAAGGACCAGCCTCAGGAGCAGGAGCCGCCGCATAGGAAGTACCAACTCCAGCCGCATGTGTAGGTGAAGGCGGTGGTATCGAGTCGACGTCCATATACATAGGATCGTCATCGTCGACCGGATCCACATGAGCTCTAGCAGCAGCAGCAGCAGCCTCAGCATCAGCCATCTCGACCCGAGTGTGAGGGCGCACCATCGCGTTCCTCTCCTCATCACTAACCTCAGCATCTCGCAGCCCCATCTTGCAGATAGCCTCCCAATCTAGAGGCGACGAGAAGGTCTTCTCCTGGATCTTCTCATCTACTAGATCCACCCCTAGACGGGTCAGTAGAACTGTAATCATGCGTCCATAGGGTAGATTACCCCTATGACCGGACAATGTAGCACTAATCATCGTCCGCATGATGATGTAAGGAAGGCAGACCGGGCCGGCGAAGTGCGGATATCGTATATCAAAACCGTGGTCACCGAGAGACCCTCTCATAGTGCCCACTCTGCGGGATCGGATTATGCTTGGATAATCTTACGGAAGACCCGTGGAGCTGGACGCAAGTAACGAGCTCTCATCCGCCAAATGATCGGGCGTAACATGGCTGGTTGTCGATCTCTCGCCCTCATCTCCATCTCAACAAACCGTGGCTCTCCAGGCGCACAGTACACCATGGGGCCATCATAGGGAATGCCCAACAAGTCGGTCAGTTGCCGATAATCAAAAGAGATGTGCACCCCCTTGACGTATCTGGTGATGCGCAACTCCTGACCATGCTCAACGTCATTGTAATCCCCCACCACCGGAGATTACAATAGAACTGGCGCACCAAATCTGGAGATGTGCACGCGTCGTATGTGATGACAGGGAGCCACCCCATATCACCAAACGCTCCCTCTACATTGAACAAGGCTAGCTCAGCCAAGTTCACCATGCGACCCCTTCAACCTTCTTACAGGCATAGTCAGCATACTGTGCCTCAGCTTCATTTGAACGGAAGCAAAGTGGATCACGCACTCTGGGTACTTTGGTACGGGCCATAGTATCTGCAAAATAAGAAAGAAAAAAGAAAACAAGGAGTTAGCAGGATAAAAATCCAAAAATTTAATTTAATAACGATGTGAGTTGACCATAAAACCCCATTTCTCACCATACAAGTGGGCATGAGAACTTACGTAGGTTAAAACATATCCTACAACCCACATACAGTAGGAAATTTTAACTGACGAAGCTCAATTTGAAGAAATTCAAGAAAAATCAAAAATGTCAACAAATTAGGGAAAAAAGAGAAAACTTTAAGTTTCTCGATAACCAACCGATGAAACTCAAAAATTTTTTAGGGCTTTCGTTCCTCGAGACACCAATAACAAAAGCCCCCAATAAAAATCGAATTTTTACGGTTGGAAAGAGTTTAATTTGAAAAATACAAGTTAAATGGACACAAACCTAGAAAAGAAAACCTAAAAACAGGTAAAAATGAGAGAACATACCGGTACGGATGACGTGGGCGTCGAAACCCGGAGTTAAATCGATCGAAAATGGTAGAGTAGCACTGTAGCAACTCAGAGAGGAGAGACGAGTCGAAACAGAGGAGGAATAGTGAGAAATGACCCAGAATCGGATCTTAAAAATCTGATTTTTGGTCCGAGGGTCGGACAATTCGACTAGCACAATCGACCCTCGAATCGACCCTCCCATCGACCCTCGGCTCTCGGGAACCTGACAGAAAACTAAGGGTCGGAACTGAGGGTCGGACACCCATCGACCCTCTCATCGACCCTCAGCTCTCGGGAAGAACAGGTCATTCCCAGGGTTGGATACCAAGGGTCGGACATACCAGCGACCCTCACCATCGACCCTGCATAGAAAAGACAGTATTTTTTTTATAAAATGAGCTAGAATTGAAATCGATTATTGGTTAGCGTGCCTACATGAATTATGAATGACTTCTCACCTATTTTGATGATTTTCAGGCACCACCAACCACAGAAAAGAATTATG
>JAMYWD010001866.1:0-11107 GCA_028583415.1 Protea cynaroides
GGTTGGAACTATTGAAAGACTATGATTGTGATATCCAGTACCATCCGGGAAAAGCTAACGTAGTAGCGGATGCATTAAGTAGAAAAACAATGATAAAATCTCAAGGAGAAGTTAGCACGACTGCAGCAATGTGTACCAACGGAATGGTATTCAATCACGACAACGAGCAGTATGTGATAGATACAACGGATGAATCAGCTAACCAAGGGTTTATTCCTCGATTTTCAAATATGTTCGCAGCATTGAAGATTATACCGGATATAGTGGATGAAGTGAAGACAGTTATCAAAGCAGATCCTTATCTGAAAACAGTACAAGAAGATATTGAGAAAGGTAGGACTAACCCTGAGTTCACCTTGGATGACGAGAAAGGCCATTATCGGAACCAGCATGGAAATGGGACTGCATCACTATGGACTTCGTCACGGGACTACCATTGACTCCTCGAGTAGTTGACGCAGTTTGGGTGATTGTGGATCGTCTGACTAAAACAGCTCGCTTCATACGTATACGACCTCAGTATACACTGGAAAGATTAGCGAAGCTGTATGTAGATAATATTGTTCGATTACATGGTGTTCCAGAAAGTATTGTGTCGGATAGAGACCCACGATTTACTTCCAAATTTTGGGATGGATTGCAAAAGGCTATGGGTACAACGTTGAAGTTCGATCGCATTCCACCCACGGACGGATGGACAATCGGAGCGTACAATTCAGATTCTAGAAGATAAGCTACGAGCATGTGTAATTGATTTCAAGGGATCATGGGATGAAAAGTTACCATTGATCGAGTTCACACAATAACGACTATCGGGCTACCATACAGATGTCACCTTATGAAGCACTATATGGCAGGAAGTGTCGAACTCCCTTGTTTTGGAATGAAGTTGGAGAACGTAGTATTGTTGGACCGGAATTTGTTGAAGAGACTTGTCAAGTGGTCGACATCATCAAGGAAAGAGTGAGAACAGCTCAGAACCGTCAGAAGCAATATGCGGATACTCGACGCAGAGATCTGGAGTTCGGCCGTAGGTGATAAAGTATTTTTGAAGGTATCGCCTATGCGAGGATTGAAGAGGTTCGGACAGAAAGGAAAACTAAGTCCAAGATATGTCGGGCCATATGAAATTCTAGCTAAGCGTGGAAAAGTGGCTTATCAGTTAGCACTACCACCATCTATGTCAAGTGTGCATGACGTATTTCACATTTCCCTATTGAAGAAGTATGTCAAAGACCCAACGCATGTCTTGACAGTGGATTTTCCAGAATTGACTGATGAATTGACGTTTGAAGTAACACCAACAGAAATCACTAGTCGAAAGGTTCAACGTCTACGCAACAGAGATATCTACTATGTCAAGGTCATATGGAAAAGTAGAGACATGGAAGAGGTTATATGGGAAGAAGAAAATGCTATGAGAAAGTAATACCCTTACTTATTTGATTCAGAAGGTACGTACAATTTCGAGGACGAAATTTTTATAAGTTGGGGGGAGTTGTAAGACCCGTGTCAATCTAACCCGGTCTTACCACCTTGAACCAGGTTTACCCATCATGGTCGAGTCAAATGGACCAAGGGCGTGAAGGAGATCGAGATCCCGTGTATCAAATCGACCAAAAATACTTAAATTAGGGGAAGGGTCGCATACCCAGCTAAGCAGGGTCGGACCTCCCAAAACAGAAAGTCAGACCCTCAATTTTGGAGGGAGGGTCGGACAGCTTAAGATCCTAGGGTCGACGGGATCATCGACCCTCGGTTTCTGCCGAATGTAGAAATTAGGAAATTTCTATATTTTTTTATTGGGATTCTTTCCAAATTCCAATGGGACTTATTTAGGATGTTCCTAGTCTATTTAAAGGACGTCCCTAAGCCACTTTCACTCCTTTCACAACCCTAATTGAATTGAGAGAATGAGAGGATAAGGAAAAGAGGAAGAAGAGAGGCAAACAAGAGAACTTAGCAAAAAGGAGAAGAGTTACAGAGAAAGATTAATCTTCTCAGGTATGGATACTAATTCCATAAGTTTCTACAGGCCTTAGGATAGTTATTGGAGAAAGAGTGATCTCGGAGAAACCCAAACCATCCATCCATGGTTAGGTTTTCATGGAAAACCCTAAGAGAATGCATGAAAGCCATCTAGGAGGATGATTCATGGTTTCAGACCATGGAATGAATGTTTAATTGAATGTAGAAGCAAACCATAGGACCCCAAACACGAAGAACGGATTAAAAAGTGGAAATTGGACCCGGAGTGCACCGGGGGTCGCACCCGGTGGTCGAGTAGGCCATCCGACCCTAGGTATTTCGACCATCGACCCTCGGCATTCGGGAAGTCCCAAGTAGGGGGAGGGTCGATAGACCCATCGACCCTAGCATCGACCCTAGCATCGACCCTCGGTTGTGAGAATGGTTTTTAAATTCGAATTAATTCTAATTAAATTCTATCGATTTTGTTAGGTCTTAGCAATATCTACTGAATGTATGACCACTCAGATCACGACTTTGCAATTTTTGGAGGGTGACTCACATTCAGTATGCATTCCCTCACACCCAATTGAAAGTATTTTTAATTGGAAGGCCTGAGTTTCCTTCGCGCCACTGTTATTTCGACATGATGAACAGCACTGATTGAAATATTAGGCAGTGCAGTCTTACAGCTCACAACTTTATAAAGATTTGGGTCTCGAAAAATTATCAGATATACAGTCAAGCTAATCAAGAGTGACCACTTTCTCATAACCTATTTCCCCTATAACCTCTTCCATGTCTCTGCTTTCCATATGATGCTGACATGAAGTAGTGCAATTTGCGACTCCGAACACTGGAGCTGGCGATTACTAAGCGATCATTCTCAGTGAGAGTAAAAATCAGCTGTCAGACATCTTGAGACGACATGCTTCTTTCAATGAGAGAGAGTAATGGCTCTTTACTTGTGCTTGACTAAGCCACTCAACGCTTGTAAATTCATAATGACTTGGAGCATCTTGAACCAGATTTTCGCTTCTTCGACCTCACTGCAAACTGCTGCCAGTACGGCGAGCTCGGCTGCTGCAAACCGATATGCACTGCTCTTTCGCCGCGACGAAGTCTCTTGACAGAATTCGTTATTCTACTGGATTGCTCAGCTTCGTTCCCAAAAACAGGAGTGACGCTGCGCTGCGTAGTGGCACCGTAGGTGACATGCGTATGTTTGGCTTTTACGACCGGGGCTTTCGTCGTAATCCCCGTATTCGCTTGAGCTCGGTACGCGTAACAAACCGCTTATCTCTTTCTGGGAATCTGTATGTCTCGGCCCCGTCTGTCTGCCGTGAGTGGAGATGATGCACGAGCCGGCGTTAATATACATGTACTGTGATATCTTTAAGAAGTGGAAAGTAGCGTAGTGAATTACGCTCGACTGCCTGCAGGCACACCATGTAATAGGCTGTTATACACATAAACTTACTGTCTTTCACGAATTATATGCGTATGGCGGCTGTTTGAGTGGGAACGTCCTGTCGCGAAAGCTGGTCAGCTTTGCTGGAAGAGTCAATGTTGATGCGTGGCAGTCTTGGTGACTGCGATCCCCATTTAATGCTGATTCGTGTGGCTGTAACGTCTGTGAATCACAACAGGCCAAACGCTGCACTACGACAGACTGATGAACACAAGCGACTACATCTGCTTTCATTCCCTCCGCAATTTGGTTTCTTTAGATCTGATACATTTTTATGCTTCGAATAATAATAAATAAGTAATTGACATGAAATAACTGCATCGGTCGACAATCTTTGTCCGCGCGTTTCGGTACATATTCTTCGCTTGTATTCGGTACTGCAGATAAATCGGAAACCAGCTACGGTGGTCTGCAATAATGGCTGTGCTGTTTTCGAATGGATGCTGGCACGACCTGGCTGTGGCAAACTAAATCCCGCTGTATCCTTATGATGCCCCGATGTTCTGACATATTTGAAAATAGAAGAATAAACAGCGGACCCGCTGATTAAATCGTTATTGCTTTCGCGCCTCTTCGCATACCATTCACGTTATTTCATTGCTGTAAACTTAGCACTTCTCCGCTTGTATCATTATTTCTTCTGCATCGCTCACATAGCTTTACGGATGTGCGAATTTGTCATAGTCTTCAGCAATTCCAACCTGCTTTTATGCGTATTCAACTTCTGATAAGTAGGGCTTTGTAGTCGACTGGCACCGGAATTTCTCCCGTGCGAGCGCAATGTGCCCGCTTATCTTGACAGCATGCGCCGGCAACTCAGTCTTGAAGTGAGACAATTTTATAAATAACTACTGGCGATAAGCTTGGCTATAAACTGTTGCCTTCTCTCCGCATAACGCACATCTGATCACGATCAAAGCCTGATCCTAAAATCAAATATGCGTCTTTGAGCGAATCGGAGGCGAATATCGGCGTCTTGGTCTCTGACTCTTCTCTGAAAAGATTATCACTGCCACTTTCTTGGTCGAAGCGGTGAGTGCCGGTAATCCGGGGAATGAGCAACCTGATCGATGTGGCCGGCTGAACGGCTACGTTGGCGGCTCTTTGGTGGCTGCACAGCCGATCTTGGCGGGAGTCGCACGTTCGCTGGCGGTATGACACAGAATGGGCTCATTTAGCCAAAACTGTTTGAGCTGGCCATCATAGCACTGTAACTCGCTGTAAGCATTTGAAACTGCGTTAGGCACGATATGATTTCCTTGTCCTGAGCCTTCCAACAATGATAAATCGTAAGCTCGCATAACCGGCGTATCGTATCGTGAAGCTTCGGTTCATAAGTTCCATGAGCGTTGCGAAATGCGTGTGTCAAGGAACGAAGCAAGAACCGCCAGCTGTCGCTATGCGGTGCAATATGGCTTCGAGAGGTATGCGCTGTCTTAGGGGGGCGATGATGGCGTCGAAATGAAAATGCCGCGCCAACAATCGGTAATGCCGATGCAGTAAATCGGTCTCGTTCGCGATTGTCGGGTTTGTTAAACTCCGATAATCGACTGCATATCGGCATGCTACCGACTCTTCTTTTCACCCGAGAAGCGTGCCGTGCTTTGGAAGCCTCTTCGGGTCAGAATAACCGCTTGTCGGCCGAGTTCTTATGATGCGCACCTTCGCCGATTCGATGAGAGCCATTGCGATGATGGCGTTTCGAGCTAGCATGAGTGTACAAGCTGCATTGACGCGATCGGTGTGGCCTCGTGTTCCTCGCGCGTCGGTAATCGCGGTCGGCGTGCCGCCGTGGGCCAGCTCGCTGGTGGGTCAGCAACGATACTAGGCTGCCCGGCTACGCTCACCTGCCAGCTGCCAGCGCGCACTGGCTGGCCCGAGAAATGAGCTTTGGCGTCTCGGAAGACTGATTTCGGCGACCACGCTCCTTCTTTATTCTTTGAAGCAGTTAACCACCTCTTGTTGTAAGAATCGATCCGTCCCCAGACTTGACATCGAAAATCTGTAAATGCCAGCCTTGGCTCCAAATACATGCCGCAACTATCCCACGTGAAACTGAACATGATCCCACTCATCCGCACTATACTGGTTCTACAACCATCAAGTCGACGCATAATCACCAAATCATTGCGCCAGTCTGTGATACAGATGAAAGTTGTCTTTCTTTCAAAATGACACGGATATGGAGGAGTGATCGATAAAAATCCTGCAGCGATGCATGCGACACTGGGTGCGATGCACGTGATTGCGCGATCTGCATGCTCGACCGATGCGGTACCAGCTTTAAAATTTCGATCAAACACATATGACCCGTCAGAGTGATGCGGCGCATAACAGAACTACTGATCTGCAATCTGCACTTCTGCAAACTTTTAGTACTCCTGCCACTCTGTTGGTGCTGAATAGCGCCTGGAGGCACAAAAAACCCATTTGCTTTAATTCTGCTCTGTGAAAATATTCTTGAGTGCGATAATGTACGAAAATGCGATATTGCACTCGTTATCAGAGATTTCGTATTCTGTGTGCACTACCTGTAGGCTCAGCTTTGCTCGCTTACGGCTCATTCAATCGCTTTCGGTACTGCAATACAGACCAACACAGACCTCAAGTAAACCGAGGAACATTTTTTCTCACGATGCTCCACTCTTTGGTCGAGCAAACACTCGGACGGACTTTCTTCTTCTTTACTGGTGCGAAGGCAATAACATTGATCCCATACATCGTCACGATAAGGCTTTCATTCGCTGATCTGCCGAGACTTCGTGAAAGAAAACTCTTTTTATGCAACCAATGTCGAAGCAAGCGTCTTTGGAAACAATGCATATTCTTAGTGAATTTCCACCAATAGTGTTATCTTCACGAAGCCTAACTTTCTCTTCCTACGTAATAATCATCATGAAGAAGTTTCTTTCCATAAATCTTTCGATGTGCTATACAATAGTACAGGTTTCATGTTTTCTTAGCTCAGCAGTAAGGTAATCCGGTGAAATTTATAAACACTTTGAATGTTGGTGACCCGCTGAGAGCCTTGCCTGTGAATACATATAGCAGGTGAAGGTAATACGAAGGAATTATCTTCTGTGACGTGCTACGTGACCACGTAGTGGAGGCTGTCTTCCCATGGCAGCTTTTGCATGCGGGCAGCGCGTGACACGAGGCTGTTGTCAGTGCCCTTTGTTTCCTTTAGTGAAACCAATTGCTGGGCGCAGGGTTACGGTGCAGTTTCTGGTCTGCGGTATTCTCTTGGCGGTGCTCTCGCGATGACGATGATGAACTGTGTTTGGTACGTGAGTCATATGCGTTGGTTGCTGTTCTTTTTCGTGATTTGGTGATGCACGAAAATCATCAGGAAATGGTGAGAGGTGTTCGCAGCTAATCTTGACGCGCCAGCCAATAATGGAGCCACCGATTACAGCTTCATTTGCGCAAAAAGAAACAAGTGTTTCTTTCTTTGAGGGGAGTGATGGTGAAAATTACGTGATCTTGTTGTATTATCTTACGAAATATTTACATTCTCTGCAGAAGGGAGAAACTGAGGAATCCGTGAGGAAGGAATGATGGTGATAAGACCGTTCGACTCACCAGTGTGAATTGCACGAATGAAGGGTGATGGAAGGAGTAGAAGGGTGGGCTGATAACTGTCAATAAGACACTAGAACCAAATCGGGTACAGATGAATTGCAGGTGCGGCCTGCCGCTGATCTCCTGCAATTTGGGCTGAATGTGCCTTTCTGCAGTTGCTACCGGTCTTCCTACTGCATTTTTAGGCTCCATTTAACAAGTTTAAACATGTCATCATACTAGCATTCTTACTCATTTTTGCACGTTTGGACACTGTTTCTGGACCTGTCGATCTATTAACTTTTATTGATTTCAAAATTAGCTCTTTCAACAGCAAAATTTCTGGGTGCAAACCAGAGCTTTGACCAGTATTCAGTCTCGAATACAAAAGTTCCACGAGTTTCAACTCAGGACCAGAACCACTCGGCAAAGCCCACCTCTTTTTCTCATTTGACCATTTGATACGATTTTTAACAGAACTTCTTCAAAAATTGACTTAAGTCTAGGTCAAGAATTTCCTGCTATATGAGTTGTAGACTATCATTAACATACTGATAATGCTCGCCTTCTCTGTAACTCAATTGATAACATATTTATAATGTTAGAACAAATTTTGGATTTTATCTTTACAACTCTGTTTTCTTTTTTCTTTGTGACCCACTGCGACCTCCTTGACCATAAGTACTTTCCCGAGAGAGATGCGTGATCCCAGCTTTGCTAGATTGAAGGCCGGAAGAGCACCGTATGCGATATGCCCGTCAAGAAAGGATGAAGAGAACCAAGCATGAATAGTACGGCTGGCAGCTGACTGCTGGCAGAAAGCGTTTGACGAAGGTGGCCACGTAAATGCGCCTGCGACGCGTGCGTGTCTCATTTGTCGCGTTTCGGCAGCATGCCGGTGGTGAGCGCCGTGGCGTTGGCTTTGGCGTAGCATGGCATCACCGACCGTCGAAAGCGTCGCGCGCGCGATGCCGACACCGACGGCGATGGGCATTCTTTGATGGCCCATGGTGTAGCGTGGCGCTGCGAAAGAAGCCGGGAGGGCTGCCGAAGATGAAGATGGCGGTCGCAACCAGCATACGACTCGCTTGGCGAGACTGAAGGCACGGCCCACTGCGGACTCGCGAGTCTGCTGGAGTATCCGGCATGTGATCGCGAGAAAGTGGGCGCGCGGAGGAGTGCCGGCGACGCGATTCCACGATATCGACCTATGCAGCCGGCGATACGCGCTTCGCGTAAATGTAGCGGGCGATGTGAGTACGTGTCGGTCGCCAAGGCAATCTACATGAGCGCGGAGGTGCGAGTGCGCGACCCGTCCCAGGGGCGGTCTGTAGATGAGAAGATCGGCGTTCGTCGCCTCTAGGTGAGGCTATGCGCAGATGAAGGCAGTGGCCGAGTGTGATGAGGAGAATCGTGCCCTGCGCTCTGAGTCCGAAAGATGCGTCTTGAAAAATTTGCTTCTTGGCAACGCTGAGAAGCCGCCTGGCCAGATATCGTCGTTGAAATGGCGCGATACCGCGCGCATGGCGTCGACTCGATACCGCCTTCACCTACGCGCTGGCGTGTACTCTATGCGCTCTGCACGGCCAGTCGCTAGCCGGCTGATCGCCGCTTCCGCCGCACCGCCGCGATGAAGGCCTGCTGCGAATCGAGATGCTGGCGAAATCGTCTGCGGGTGATAAGCGCGTTGCTGAAGCAGCGCTTTATCGAAGCTGCGCGGAAGAAATAAACTCGAGAAATCGAAGCGTCGGCGACTCGGGCAAGCGATACGGCAGTCTCCGACGACCGGTTCGGGCTCGGCTGGCCCGTTTAAGATATGGCGAGACTCTGGCTGAAAGAGGCTAAAACGCCTCTCTTAGCCTCATTTGCAGTGTTTTTTTTTTCTCCATGCTAGGAAGCTTTGTAAGTTTCGAGCGTACCTTTGCTGAAGTATCTGTATGCTGCATTTTATTTCCTCTCACTCATTGTATGTAACTTGTTCCTTTATAAGATACGTACATTACTTCTTTTTAAAGACTGGTCTCCAGCTCAATATCAACTTTATAACTACGATGTAACATCTTAAGAAAGCTTTTACTTTATCTATCTCGGTTCCCAATGGTGTGAATGTGTGTTAGTTTAGGCGGGCAAAAACACAGGATCTTACGATGCCAGTTATCACCCCCCCGTGTCTGTGTGTGATGAGCGCTAAGCCTTCAGCGATTCAACAGGCCTCTCAAATAAGCGCGCCCGCGTTACCTGCTTCATCAGTAAATCATGGCTCGAGTAAATGCAATAACTGTATGGCCAAGATGATGAAAATCCATAACGTCATTAAAAATTTAAATGCGAGTATTCTATTCAGCGAACATAAATCTTGAAATACCAAATACGCTGTGTAATAAATCGTATAAAAAAACTTATAAAATATCTAGTCAATGATACACACCGCGGTTACACACGCCATGGTCGTGTGTATCATCTTCAGCTCTCCGACTTCCATTGCCGCCACGTCCCGTGCCTGGAGCGCACCCATGTCGTCTTCACCCCGTATAGCCTACATCATCGACTAAAAATATTCGACGTCGAGGAGTGAGCACACATCACGGCCTCGGTGATGTAACTAAAACAATGCAACAATACATATGCATGCAAAAGTCAATTTATATCTTTGTTACAGTTTTAAAGTTTTGCGTTATGCAATAGAAAGGTTTAGGTAGCCAAAGGTCGCGTTTATTGACTCCTGCCTCTCTACATGAGTGTGTGGCGTTACCGAAGATCACGTTTATCGTCAACTCACATGTACCCAATCATGAACATTATATAACAAAGGTTACGTTTATTGCTATATAGTGCCATACCAACCCGTAAGCCCCTGTTGGCGAGGGCTGTATCGGGCTCGCAGCTTAACCAATCCTAATGCCAACGGTGTATCCAAGGCCTCACCCGACATCCCTCGGAATGCCCATAGAGATAGAGCTAAGGCCCCGGTAGAGTCGAGACTACAAGGACGAGACCACCTCCACGATACTCTCACGACATAATAGTTACGCTAAAGTAATGGCGTCTGGCGTCGATGCCAATGCACAAGACTTGAGTTAGAGATAGAGCTAAAGTCTTTGAGACCCGCCAAAGGTTAGCGTTTATTGGCGTTCTCATCACACCTCCACGATACTCGCTCGCATCAAGCACATCAACCACACACATACAAGCACATGCCTATTCCTACCATCATCATCATCATCATGTTATAAACAATAAATTAAATATGCATGAACAAGTAATAGAAATATTGGATGGCATCTTTGTATGCACATTACAAACATATTCGCATAGAATCAAACATAGCATAGGACTCAAGAAATAGAAAACAGTTTATTATTAACCAATTTAGTTTGGGGTTAAGGTTCCTCACCTTAGCTTGCTATAAGATACTTTTCAAGCTTTAAATTCACCTTTACAATGTTATTATATTGCTAGAAGACCTAACAAAATCGATAAATTTAATTAGAATTTATTCGAATTTAAAAACCATTACGTCAGCGGGTCGATGCTGGGGTCGATTCTAGGGTCGATGGGTCTATCGACCCTCCCTCTTTACTGGACTTCCCGAATCTGGGTCGATGGTCAGAAAACTCCTAGGGTTGGATGGTCTATCGACCCTGGGTGCGACCCTCGGTGCACTCTGTTCCAATTTCCACTTTTTAATCCATTCTTAGTGTTTGGGGTCCTATGGTTTGCTTCCCCATTCCATTAAACATTCATTCCATGGTCTGAAACCATGAATCATCCTCTAGATAGCTTTCATGCATTCTCACAGGGTTTTCCATGAAAACCTAACCATGGATGGATGGTTTGGGTTTCTCGAGATCGCTCTCTCTCAATAACTATCCTAAGGTCTGTAGAAACTCATGGAATTAGTATCCATACACGGGAAGATTAATCTTTCTCGTAACTCTTCTCCTTTTTACTAGGTTCTCTTCTTGCCTCTCTTCTTCCTCTTTTCCTTCTCCTCTCTTTCTCTCAATTCAATTAGGGTTGTGAAAGGAGTGAAAGTGGCTTAGGGACGTCCTTTAAAATAGACTAGGAACATCTAAATAAGTCCCATTAAGATTTGGAAAGAATCCC
>JAMYWD010001867.1:0-26984 GCA_028583415.1 Protea cynaroides
CTTTGGCACAACCACCAAAGTAGGACCCTCCTGGTCCCCACCCATTTCCTCTCCTCTTTATCACTCCTCTATTTTCTCTCTCTCTTTCTCTCTCTTTTATCTGGGCTTTCTCATCGTCGAACTACATTCTCTTCATTCTTTGCATTAACCTAGTCACCTCTGTCTTGACTGCCAGGTCCATCCTATCCGTCGAGAGTCCCTCCGAGACCACTCTCTCTCCTCTTTCTTTCTCGAATAGGAGCTGTCCCCGCTGTCGACCATGCTTGCTATTGTCTGACTCTGCCTGCGCTATCACCTGCCGAGCTGTCCACTCGGTCCACTTTGCCTATCCACTCGGGGTTGCTATCCGCCTGTTTGCGGCTATCTCTGACTGTCCACTCGGTCCCCCTTTCTTTGAAGGGTCTGTTGAGCTGTCCACTAGCATCAAACCATGCATGTTGTGTTGTATACATGTTCTGCTTTTCTTTTGTCCTCCTCCATGTCTTGGCGACATTCTCTCTCCTCCGTATCATCATCCCACAACTATCTATAGGTTGCCAACAATGACAACACCCCACAATACAAAGTTCTCGACAACATCACAACTTGCCAAGGTTCCAACAAAAGAGAATAGGGAGAGAGTGAAGTAGAGAGAGGTTGAGAGAGAGAAGTAAGGGAAGAAAGAGAAAGAGATGACAAGATAGAAGAGAAAGAGAAGGAGAGAGATAGGGAGAAAGAGAGAGAGAGAAAAGTAGAGGGAGAGAGAACTAAGAGAAGTATAGATAGAGAAGTAGAGAGAAGGAGAGAGAGAGATAGAGGAAGAGAGAGAGAAATAGGAAGATAGAGAGATAGAGAAGTAAAACAAGAGAGAATTAAAGAGAGAAAAAGAGACAAAAAAGAGAGACAGAGAGAGATAGAGAGGGAAAAAGTGAGATAGAGAGGGAGAGAGGGATCGAGAGAGAGTGGATAATGAGAGAGAAAAGGAAAGAGAGAGAGAGAGTGAGAAGTAGAAGGAGAGGGAGGGAGAGAGAGAAAGCGAGAGAGGGAGAGAGAGGGATAGAAAGAGAAAGGGAGAAAGAGAGAGAGAATGAATGAGAGAGAAGTAGAGAGAGAGAGGGAGAGAAGTGAGAGAGAAGTAGAGAGAGTGGGAGAAAGAGAGAAGTTAAAAGAGAGAGAGAGAGAAAGAAAGAGGGGTTGAAAGAGAGGATGGGGGAGGGGTAAAAGGGAGAGTGAGAAGGAGAGAGAGAGAGGGAGAGAGAGAAAGAGAAAGAGAGAGAAGAGAGATAAGTAGGAAGAGAAGTAGAATGAGAGAGAGAAAAAGTGAGTGAGGAGTTGAGAAAGAGTTAGAGAAGAGAGAGAGAGAGAGAGAGAGAGAGGAAGAGAGAGATGGAAAAGTTAAAAGGAAATTAAAGAGGAGAGAGAGTAGGAAGAGAGAGAAATGGAGATGTAAAATGAGAGGGAAGAGAGAAAGAGAGATTGAAATAGAGAGGGCAAGAGAGAGAAAAAGAGGGGAAAAGTAGAGAAAGAAAAGTAAGGGAGAGGGAGAGAAAGAGAGAGGGAGAAGTTGGGAGGGTGAGAATAAGAAGAAAGGCAGGGTATAAGAAGAAGAAAGAAGGTGATGTAGAAAAAGAGAGTGAGAAGTTAAGAGAGAGAGACGGAGAAGTAGAATGAGAGAGAGAGAGATAGAAGTAGAGGGACAAAAAAGAAAGAGAGATATGGAGAGAGATAAGTGGAGAGAGTGAAAGGGAAAGATAGACAGGGAAGTTGGGTGAGAAAGAAGGGAGAGAGAGAGAGATAAAGAGAGAGAGAGTAGAGAGATGCGAGAGAGAAGAGAAGAGAAGTAGAGGGAAAGAGAGATGAGAGACAGAGAAAGAGGGTTAGACAGAGAGAGAGAAGGTTGAGAAAGAAAGAGAGGGGAAGTAGGGAAGAAAAATTGAGAGAGAGAGAGAAGGAGAGGGAAGTAGGGAAAGAAATAGAGAGAGGGAGAGGGAGAAAAAAAGTGGAGTGAGGAGTTGCAAGAAATAGAGAGAGAAAGAGAGAGAGGGGAGGGAAAAGTAGAAAGAGAGAAAGAAAGAGAGAGATGGAGAAGTAAAATGAGAGAGAAGTAGAGAGAGGGAGAAGGAGATTAGAAAGAGAGAGAGACTGAGAGAGAAAAAGGGAGAGAGAGGGAAAAGTAGAGAAAGAGAAGTAGAGAGATGGAAAAGGAGAGAGAAAGAGAGAGGGGGAGAAGTTGTGAGGGTGAGAAAGAAGAAGAAGGCGAGAAGAAGAAGAAGAAAGAAGGTGATGTAGAAAGAGAGGGCTGAAGTAGGGAGAGAGAGAGAGAGTGACAGAGACGTAGAATGAGAGAGAGATGTAGAGGGACAGAGAAGAAAGAGAGATAGAGAGAGAGAGAGAAAAGGGGAAAGAGAAAGAAAGGGAAAGAGAGACAGGGAATTGGGTGAGAAGGGGAGGGAGAGAAAAAGAGATATAGAGAGAGAGAAGTTGAGAGACGTGAGAGAAAGAGTAGAAAGGGAAAGAGAGACAAACGGACAAGGATAGAGAGAGACAAAGAGAGAGAAGTTGGACAGGAAAAAACAAAAAGAAAAAGAGAGAAGTAAAAAGTGGAGAGAGAGAGAGAGAAAGAGAGAGAGAGAGAGAGAGAGAGAGTAGAATGACAAAGAGAGAGAGAGAGAGAAGTAGAGTGATAGAGTGGGAAGTAGAGAGAAAAGAGAGAGAGAAGTAAAAAGAGGGACAGAAGTAGAAAAGAGAAAAAGTGAAAGAGAGAGAAAGGGTAAGAGTGCGTATCAGAGAGAATGAGTAGTAGAAAGATAAGAGAGAGAGAGAGAGAGCAAAAAGTAGAGAGGTTGAGAGAGAAAAGAAGAATGGAGAGAAATAGATTGGACAGAGAGAGAGAGGAGAGAGAGAGCGGGGTAGAAAGAGAGTGAGAGAGAAGTGGAAAGAGAGAGAGAGAAAAAGTAAGGGAGAAAAGTAGAATGAAAGAGAGAGAGAAAGAGAAAAAAGTGGAGAGGGAGAGAGAAAGAGAGTGAGAGTTGTAAGAGAGAGAGAGAGAGAAATGAAAGAGATAGAAAGGGAGAGAGAGAGGGTGAGAGAGTGAGAGAGAAATGAAAGAGTTAGAGAAGTGGATAGAAAGAGAGATAAAAGTTGAAAAGAGAGAGAGTGTGTGAATTAGAAAGAGAAAGAGAGAGGGAGAGAAGTAGAGAGAGAGAGTAGTGGAGAAGATAGGAGAGATAGAGAGAGATATAAAAAAGTAGTGAGAGAGAGAAGAAGAAGAAAGGGAGAGAGAAGAAGAAGACAGTGGGAGATGTAAAAGAGAGAGTGAGAAGTAGGGAGAGAGAAAGACAGAGAAGTATAGAGAGAGAGAAGTAGAGGGAGAGAGAAAAAGAGAGAGGGAGAGAGAGAGAGAGAAGGAGAGAGGGAGAAGAGAGAGAGAAAAGTTAGAGAGAGAGTGAAAGAAAGAGAGAGAAGTAGAAAGAGAGAGAGAAAGGGAGAAAGAGAGAGAAAGAGTAAGAATTGGAGAGAGAGAGAGAGAGAGAGTTGTAAGAAAGAGAATGAAAGGGAGAGAGAGGAGAGAGAGAGAGAAAAGTAGAAAGTGAGAAAGAAAGAGACAGAGAGCGAAGTAGAAAAGAGAGACAGAGAAAGATAAGTGAAAGAGAGGGAGAAATAGCAAGAAAATAGATGAGCTTAGAGAGAGAAGAAGAAAGAAGGGAGTGGTTGCCGTAAAACGAGAGAGCACTAGGGAGAGAGAGAAAGTCGTGAAAGGGAGAGAGAGAGAGAGGGAAAGAGAGGGAGAGGAAATGAAAGAGATAGAGAAGTGGATAAAAAGAGAGATAAAAGTTGAAAAGAGAGAGTGAGTATGTGAATTAGAAAGAGAAAGAGGGAGGGAGAGATAGTGAGAGAGAGAAGTAGAGAAGATAGGAGAGATAGAGAGAGAGAGAAGTGGGAGGGGAGGGAGGGATAGGAGAGATAGAGAGAAAGAGAGGGCAAAAAGTACTGAGAGAGAGAAGAAGAAGAAGAAGGGCGAGAGAAGGAGAAGAATGTGAGAGATGTAGAAAGAGAGAGTGAGAAGTAGGGAGAGGGAGAAAGACAGAGAAGTATAAAGAGGGAGAAAAGTAGAGGGAGAGAGAAAAGAGAGAGAGAGAGGGAGAGAGAGAGAGAGAGAAAGAGAGAGAGAGAGAGGTTGAAAGAGAGAGGAAAAAGTGAGTGAGAGAGAGAGAAAGAAAGGGAGAAAAGTAGAAAGAGAGAGAGAGAAAGAGAGAGTAGTGGAGGGAAAGAGAGAACGAGAGTATGTGTTGTAAGAAAGAGAGAGAAAGGGTGATAGTCAGAGAGAGAGAAAAGTAGAAAGTGAGAGAGAAAGAGAGAGAGAGAGAGAGAAGGGAAAAAAAGATCGGAGCAAGAGAAGTAAAAGAGAGGGAGAAGTAGCAAGAAAGAGAGAGTGAGAGAGAGAGAAGTAGCAAGAAAGAGAGTGGGAGACGTTAAATGAGAGAGAACTAGGGGGAGAGAGAAAGTGAGTAGAAAGGAGAGAGAGATATAGAGAGAGAGAAATGAAAGAGATTGAGAAGTGGCGAGAAGGAGAGATAATTGTTGAAAAGAGAGAGTGTGTGTGTAAATTTGAAAGAGAAAGAGAGAGAGAGAGAGAGAGAGAGAGAGTGGGAGAGAAAAGTTGATAGAGAGGGAGAGAGGAAAATAGAGAGAGAGAGACAGGAGAGAGAGAGAGAGAGAGAGAGAGAGAGGGAGAGAGAGACGGGTAGAAAGAGAGATAAAGGGAGAGTAGTGGAAAGAGAGAGAGAGAAAGAAAGAGAGAGTAGTAGAAAGAGAGATAGAGAGAAACAGAGAGAACTGGAGTGAGAGAGAGAAAAAGAGAGTGAGAGTTGTAAGAAAGAGAAAGGCAGAGAGAGTAAAAAGTAGAAAGTGAGAAAGAAAGTGATAGAGAGAGAAGCAGAAAAAGAGAGACAGAGAAGGAAAAGAAAAAGAGAGGGAGAAGTAGCAAGAAAAAGAGAGTGAGAGAGAGAGAAGTAGAAAGAAAGAGAGTGGGGGACGAAACGAGAGAGAATGAGGGAGAGAGAGAAAGCGAGTAGAAAGGGAGAGAAAGGGAAAGGGAGAGAGAGAGAGAGAGAGAGAAATGGATCAGATTGAGAAGTGGAGAGAAAGAGAGAGATTATGGATTAAAAAGAAAAAGGGAAAGAGAGAGAAGTAGAGAGAGTGAGAAATGGAGAGAGGGAGAGGTAGGAGAGATAGAGAGAGAGAAAGAAGTAGTGAGAGAGAGAAGAAGAAGAAAGGTAGTGAGAAGAAGAAGAAAGAGGGAGATGTAGGAAGAGAGAGTCAGAAGTGGGTGAGAGAGAGAAAGACAGAGAAGTACAAAGAAAGAGAGAAGTAGAGGGAGAGAGAAAAGAGAGAGAGAGAGAGATAAAAGAGAGAGAGGGTAAGAGATTGGGAAGTTGAGAAAGAGAGAGAGAAGTAGAGAGATAGAGAGGGAAGTAGAGATAAAAGAGAGACAGAGAGAGTGAAAGAGATAAAAAAAGAGAGAAGATAAAAGAGAAAGAGAGAAAAGATAAAAGGAGAGAAAGAGAGAGAGAAAGAGAAAAGAGAGAGAGAGAGAGAGAGAGAGAGAGAGAGAGAGAGAGAGAGAGTGAGTATGAGAGAGATGAGAGAATTAGAAAGATTAGAGAGGGAGAGAGAGAAAGAGAGAGTGAGTATGAGGGAGAGAGAATTTAAAATATTAGAGAGAGAAAAAGAGAGAGAGAGAGAAAGGTAGGGAGGGAAAAGAAGAAAGAGAGAAGTGCGAAAGAGAGAGAGAGTGAGTGAGAGAGAGAGAGAGTGAGAAAGAAAGCAGGAGAGTGTGAGAAGTTGAATGAAAGGGAGTCACAAAGAGAGAGAAATGAAATAGAGAGAGAGAAAGAGAGAGAAGAAGAAAGAGAATAGGGGAGAGTGTGTGAAGTCTGGAGAGGTTGAGAGAGAGAAGTAGACAGAGAGAAAGAGACGTAAGAGATAGATAGAGAAAGAAAAAGAGAGAGAGACATGGAGAAGTAGAGAGAGAGAGAGAAAAAAGTAGGGGGAGAGAGAACAGAGAAGTATAGATAGAGAAGTAGAGAGAAAGAGAGCGAGAGTTAGAGGGAGAGAAAGAGAAAAGTAAAAAGAGAGAGGGAAAACTTGGAAGAGAGAGAGATGGAGAAGTAAAACGAGAGAGAATTAAAGAGAGAAAAAGAGATTAAAAAGAGAGACAAAGAGAGACAAAGAGGGAAAAAGGGAGAGAGAGGGACAGAAAGAGAGGGAGCGAGAGAGAGAGAGTAAAGAAAGAGAGAGAGAGAGAGAGGAAGAAAGAGGGACAGAGAGAGAGAAGTAAAAGGTGAGGGAGGTAGAGAGAGAAAGCGGGAGTGAAGTAGACAGAGAGAAAGAGACAGAAGAGACAGATAGAGAAAGAGAAAGAGAGATGGATAGGGAGAGGTAGAGAGAGAAAAGTAGAGGGAGAGAGAATAGAGAAGTTTAGATAGAGAAGTAGAGAGAAAGAGAGTGAGAGATAGAGGGAGAGAAAGAGAAAAGTAAAAAGAGAGAGAGAAAAGTAGGAAGAGAGAGTGATGGAGAAGTAAAGCGAGAGAGAATTAGAGAGAGAAAAATAGATTAAAAAGAGAGACAAAGACAGACAGAGAGGGAAGAAGGGAGAGGCAAAGAGGGGGAGAGGAGAGGGAGCGAGAGAAAGAAAGAGTAATGAAAGAGAGAGCGAGAGAGAGAGAGAGAGAGAGAGAGAGAAAAGTAGAAGGAGCGGGAGGGAGGGAGAGAAAGGTGAGAGTAAAAAAAGAAGAGTGAGAGAGAGAGAGGGAAGAGTAAAAAGAGAGAGAGAGGGAGAGAGGTAGAAATAGTGAAAGTAAGAATAAGAAAGAGAGAAAGAGAGGGAGAGAGAGCCAAAGAGAGAGAGATAGAGAGAGAGAGAGAGAGAGAGAGAGAGAGAAGAAAGAAGGAGAGAGTAAGAAAAAGAGAGAGAGGAGAGAGAGAGAGAGAAGAAAGAGAGAGATAGAGAAAGAGAGAGTAGAAAGAGAGAGAGAGATAAGGAGAGAGGCAAAGAGAGTGAGAAAAAGGAAAGGAGAAGGGAGAGAGAAAAAAGTAGAGAGGTTGAGAGAGAGAAGAAGAATGAGAGAAATAGATTGGACAGAGAGAGAGCGGGGTAGAAAGAGAGTAAGAGAGAAGTGGAAAGAGAGAGAGAGAAAAAGAAAGGGAGAAAAGTAGAAAGAAAGAGAGAGAGAGAGAGAAAGAGAAAAAGTGGAGAGAGAGAGAAAGAGAGTGAGAGTTGTAAGAAAGATAGAGAAAGAGAGAGAAAGAGGTAGAGAGAGAAATGTAGAAAGTGAGAAAGAAAGAGACAGAGAGAGAGAAGCCGAAAAAGAGAGACAGAGCAAGAGAAGTGAAAGAGAGGTTGAGAGAGAGAAGAAGAATGAGAGAAATAGATTGGAGAGAGAAAGAGAAAGAGAGAGAGAGAGAGAGAGAGAGAGAGAGAGAGGGGTAGAAAGAGAGTGAGAGAAGTAGATTGAGAGAGAGAGAGAGTAATAAAGAGAGAAAAGTAGAAAGAGAGAGGGAGAGAAAGAGAGAAAATTAGAGAGAGAGAGAGAGAAAGAGAGTGAGTGTTGTAAGAAAGACAGAGAAAGAGAGTGAAAGAGGCAGAGAGAGAAATGTAGAAAGTGAGAAAGAAATAGACTAAGAGAGAGAAGTCGAAAAAGAGAGACCGAGAAAGAGAAGTGAAAGAGAGGGAGAAATAGCAAGAAAGAGAGAGTGAGGGAGAGAGAGAGAAGTAGAAAGAAAGAGAGTGGTAGCCGTAAAACGAGAGAGAACTAGGGAGAGAGAAAAAGCTAGTAGAAACGGGGAGAGAGAGAGGGTGAGAGAGAAATGAAAGAGATAGAGAAGTGGATAGAAAGAGAGATAAAAGTTGAAATGAGAGAGAGAGTATGTGAATTAAAAAGAGAAAGAGGGAGGGAGAGAAGTAGAGAGAGAGAGAAGTGGAGAAGATAGGAGAGATAGAGAGAGTGATAGAAAGAAGTAGTGAGAGAGAGAAGAAGAAGAAAGGGAGAGAGAAGAAGAAGAAAGTGGGAGATGTAAAAGGAGAGTGAGAAGTAGGGAGAGAGAGAAAGACAGAGAAGTATAGAGGGAGAGAAGTAGAGGGAGAGAGAAAAGAGGGAGAGGGAGAGAGGGAGAGAGAGAAGGAGAGAGGGAGAAGAGAGAGAAAGAGGTTGAAAGAGAGAGAGAAAAGTGAGAGAGAGAGTGAAAGAAAGAGAGAGAAGTAGAAAGAGAGAGAGAAAGGGAGGAGAAAGAGAGAGAGAGAGAGTGGAGGGGGGAGAGAAAGAGTGAGAGAGAGAGAGAGAGAGGGGGGGGGGGGAGAGGGGGGGGGGTGGGAAAGGGGGGAGGGAAGGGAAAGGGGGAAGGGGAGGGGAAAAAGGGGGGGGGAAAAGGGGGGGGGGAAGGGGGGGGAAAAAAAAGAAGGAAAAAAGGAGGGGGAAAGAGGGAAAAAAAAGGGGGGGGAAAAGAAGGAGAGAAAAAAAGAGGGGGGGGGGAAGGGGGGGGGGGGGAAAGGGGGGGGGGGGGAGGGGGGAGGGGGGGGGGGGAAGGGGGGGGGGGGGGGAGGGAAAAAAAAAAAAAAAGGAAAGAAAAAAAAAAAAAAAAAAGAGAAGAAAAAAAAAGAGAGGGGGGAAAAAAGAGAGGGGGGGAGAAGAGAATGCTATGCGAAAGCAATACCCTTACTTATTTGATTCAGAAGGTACGTACAATTTCGAGGACGAAATTTTTATAAGTTGGGAGGGAGTTGTAAGACCCGTGTCAATCTAACCCGGTCTTACCACCTTGAACCAGGTTTACCCATCATGGTCGATTCAAATGGACCAAGGGCGTGAAGGAGATCGAGATCCCAGGTATCAAATCGACCCAAAAACACTTAAATTAGGGGAAGGGTCGCATACCCAGCTAAGCAGGGTCGGACCTCCCAAAGCAGAAAGTCAGACCCTCGGTTTTGGAGGGAGGGTCGGACAGCTTAAGACCCTAGGGTCGACGGGATCATCAGAAGGTACGTACAATTTCGAGGACGAAATTTTTATAAGTTGGGGGGAGTTGTAAGACCCGTGTCAATCTAACCCGGTCTTACCACCTTGAACCAGGTTTACCCATCATGGTCGAGTCAAATGGACCAAGGGCGTGAAGGAGATCGAGATCCCAGGTATCAAATCGACCCAAAAACACTTAAATTAGGGGAAGGGTCGCATACCCAGCTAAAGCAGGGGGTCGGACCTCCCAAAGCAGAAAGTCAGACCCTCGGTTTTGGAGGGAGGGTCGGACAGCTTAAGACCCTAGGGTCGACGGGATCATCGACCCTCCCATCGACCCTCGGTTTCTGCCGAATATAGAAATTAGGAAATTTCTATATTTTTCGATTGGGATTCTTTCCAAATCCCAATGGGACTTATTTTAGGATGTTATAGCCTATTTAAAGGACGTCCCTAAGCCACTTTCACTCCTTTCACAACCCTAATTGAATTGAGAGAAAGAGAGGAGAAGGAAAAGAGGAAGAAGAGAGGCAAGGAAGAGAACCTAGCAAAAAGGAGAAGAGTTGCAGAGAAAGATTAATCTTCTCAGGTATGGATACTAATTCCATGAGTTTCTACAGACCTTAGGATAGTTATTGGGGAGAGAGCGATCTCGGAGAAACCCAAACCATCCATCCATGGTTAGGTTTTCGTGGAAAACCCTAGGAGAATGCATGAAAGCCATCTAGGAGGATGATTCATGGTTTCAGACCATGGAATGAGTGTTGAATGGAATGTAGAAGCAAGACATAGGACCCCAAACACGAAGGATAGATTAAAAGTGGAAATTGGACCAAAGTGCACCGAGGGTCGCACCCAGGGTCGATAGGCCATCCGACCCTAGGTGTTTCTGACCATCGACCCTCAGCATTCGGGAAGTCCAAAAAGAAGGGAGGGTCGATAGACCCATCGACCCTAGCATCGACCCTAGCATCGACCCTCAGTTAACAGAATGGTTTTTAAATCTGGAATTAATTCTAATTAAATTTTATCGACTTTGTTAGGTCTTCTAGCAATATAATAACATTATAAAGGTGATTCTAGAGCTTGGAAAAGTATCTTGTAACAAACTAAGGTGAGGAACCTTAACTCCAAACTAAATTGGTTAATAATAAACTGTTTTCTATTTCTTGAGTCCTATGCCATGCTTGATTCTATGCGAATATGTTTGTAATGTGCATACAACATGCCATCCAATATTTCTATTACTTGTTCATGCATATTTACTTTATCGTTTATAACATGATGATGATGATGATGATAGGAATAGGCATGTGCTTGTATGTGTGTGGTTGATGTGCTTGATGCGAGCGAGTATCAGGGGAGGTGTGATGAGAACGTCAATAAACGTTAACCTTTGGCGGGTCTCAGCACTTTAGCTCTATCTCTAACTCAAGTCTTGTGCATTGGCATCGTCGTATCGCCATTACTTTAGCAGAACTATTATGTCGTAGAGTATCAGGGGAGGTGGTCTCGGTCCTTGTAGTCTCTGACTCTACCGGGGGGCCTTAGCTCTATCTCTATGGACATTCTGAGGGATGCTGGGGTGAGGACTTCGATACACTGTTTGGCATTAGGATTGGTTAGTTGCGAGCCCAGTTTGCAAGCCCTCGCCAACAGGGGCTTACGTGTTGGTATGGCACTATATAGCAATAAACGTTAACCTTTGTTATATAATGTTCATGATTAGGGTGGATGGGGACGATGATAAACGTTAACCTTCGGGCGGACTTCCACACCCTGTGTATAGAGGCGGGGTCAATAAACGTTAACCTTTGACCACCCAACCTTTCTATTGTGCATTGCAAACTTTAAACCAGACCAAAGATATGAATTGATTGCATGCATATGTAATGTTGCATTGTTTTGTCTACTCACTGAGCCGTGATGTGTGCTCACCCCTCGACGTCGAATATTTTTAGTTGATGATGCAGGTTTTACAGTTGAAGATTATATGAATGCTCCAGCGTACGGGAACGTAGCGGCGATGGAAGCTGAAGCTGAAGTAGATACACATGACTCCTCTTGCGAGTTCAACTCATGTGTATTCGATTAGATATTTTCTAGATTTCTTTATTTGGATTTACTAAAGAACATGTATTGGATATTTATTTATGTCTCAGTTGATACAGAACAATTTGCTATTAAATATTAATATCACAGTAGATTCTCAGTTCATTTTATTACAAGATTTCCGCTATTGTGTATTTACTCTGATTATGATTATGGATGTATGGGGGTTCAGATAACACGGATATAGCCTACTCGAGATCCTGGTTGAACCGTTGGTTTATTAGCGGTTCATCACACCATTCTGAATAGTGCAGAATTGGGGTGTGACAGAGAGAAAGAGAGAGACAAATAGAGAGAGTGAAAGAGAGTAAGAGTGGAAACACCATGTAGAGAGAGAAAGAGAGAGATAGCGATAGAAAAGTCGAAAAGTAAAAGAGAGAAAGGGAGAGAGAGAGAGAGAGAGAGAGAGAGAGAGAGAGAGAGAGAGAGAGAGAGAGAGAGAGAGAGAGAGAGAGAGAGAGAGAGAGAGAGAGAGAGAGAGAGAGAGAGAGAGAGAGAGAGAGAGGGAGAGTAGAAAGAAGAGAGAGAGAAGTAGAAAGAGAAAGAGAGAGAGAAAAAGAAAGAAGAAAAAAAAGAAAGAGAGAGAGAGAGAGCGAGAGATTGATAGAGAGAATGGGAGGAGAGGAGAGGGAGAGAGAAAAGTAGAAAGAGAGAGAGAGAGTAAGAAGAGAGAGAGAGAGAGAAGAGAGAGAGAGAAGAGAGAGAGAAGTAGGAGAGAGAGAGAAAGAGAGAGACAGAGAGAGAGTGAGAGTTAAAAGACCATGTAGTGAGAGAAAGAGAGAGAGAAAGCGATAGAAAAGTCAAAAGAGAGAATTAGAAAGAGAGAGAGAGAGAGAGAGAGAGAGAGAGAGAGAGAGAGAGAGGATGGAGAGAAGTAGAAAAAAGAGAGAGAAAAAAAAAAAAGAGAGAGAGAGAGCGAGAGAGTAATAGAGAGAATGGGAGGAAAGAGAGGGAGAGAGAAAAGTAGAAAGAGAGAGAAATAAATAAGAAGAGAGAGAGAGAGAGAGAGAAAAAGAGAAGGAGAGAGAAAAGAGAGATAGAGAGAAAAAAGAAAAGAGAAAAAGAGTGAGAGAAGTAGAAAAAAGAGAGAGAGATAGAGAGAGAGAGAGAGAGAGAGAGAGAGAGAGAGAGAGAGAGAGAAAGAGAGAGAGAGAGAGAAAGAGAAAGATACGAGAGAGAGAATTAGAGAGAGAGAAACAGCAAAGTAGAGAGAGAGAAGTAGAAAGAAAGATAGTGAGAGAAAGAAGAGAGTGGGAGAGAGAGACAGGAGGAGAAAGAAAAAAAAAGAGAGAAGTAGAAAAAAGAGAGAGTGAGAGGGAGATGTAGAAAAAGTGAGAGAAAAAGTGAGAGCTCACAAAATAGCTAGAGAGAGAAAAAGAGAGCTCTCTAAAGTAGAGAGAGAGAGGAGAGAGAAATGGAACAGTAAAGAGAGAAATGAAAAGAGAGAGAGAGAGAAGTAGAGAAAGAGAGAGAGAGAGAGAGAGAAAAGAGAGAGTGTGGAGAGAGAGGGATGGGGAGAGAGAGAGAGAGAGAGAGAGAAAGTGAGGGAGAAGTAGAAAGAGAGGGGGAGGGAGAAAAAGAGAGAGAGAGAGAAAGAGAGAGAAAGAAAAAAAGAAAGGAAAAAGAGAGAGAGAGTAGAAAGAGAGAGCGATAAAGAGAGAGACAAAGAGAAAGAGAGAAAGAGAGAAAGAGAGAGAGGGAGAAAGGTAGAGAGATAGAAAGAGAAAGAGTATGAGAGAGAGTTAGAGAGAGAAAGAAACAGAGAAGTAGAGAGAGACACGTAAAGAGAGAGAGAGAGAGAGAGGAGAGAGAGAGGGGAGAGAGAGAGAGAGAGAAGAGAGGAAGAAAGAGAAAAAAAGAGGGAGAAGTTAAAAAAGAAAGAGAATGAGAGAGGGATGTAGAAAAAGTGTGAGAGAGAAAGTGAGAGCTCACTAAAGTACAAAGAGAGAAAAAGAGAGTTCTCTAAAGGTAGAGAGGGAGTAGTAGAGAGAGAAAGAAAAAGAGAGAGACAAGAAGGGAACGAGAGAGAGAGAGACAAGAGATAGTGAGGAGAGAGGGGGGGGGGGGGAGAAAAAGAGAGAGAGAGAAAAAAAAGAGGGAGAAGTAAAAGAGAGAGAGAGAGAGAGAGAGAGAGAGAGAGAGAGAGAGAGAGAGAGAGAGAGAGGGAGGGAGGGAGAATTATAGAGGGAGAGAAGTAGAAAGATATAGGGAGAGAGGGAGAAAGAGAGTGCTCTCTGAAGTAGAGAGTGAAGTGGAGTAAGAGAGATAAAGAGAGATAGGAAAGGTAGGGAGAAGAAGAGAGAGAGGGAAGTAAAAAGAGAGTGATAGGGAGACGTAGAGGGAGAGAGAGGGAAGTAGAAAGAGAGAGAGGGAGAAGTAGAGAAAGAGATAGAGAAGTTAAAAGGGAGAGAGAAGTAAAGAGAAAGAAAGAGAGAGAGAAGTAGAAGGTGAGAGAAAGAGGGAGAGAGAGAAGTGAGAGAGAGACATAGAAGAGAGAGAGTGAGAGAGAAGTAGGAAGAGAGAGAGAGTGGGAGAGAAGAAGAGAGATATAGAGAAGTAGAAAAAGAGAGATAGATATAGAGAGATAGAAAGAGAGAGAGAAATAGAAAAAGAGAGAGAGAGAGTAGAAAGGGAGAGAGATATTTTGAAAGGGAGAGAGAAGTAGAACGAGAGAGAATGAACTGGGAAAGGGAGAGTGAGAGTGAGAGAGAGAGAAAGGGAAGTTGAAAGAGAGAGAGAGAGGGAGAGAGAGATAGAAAGAGAAAGAGTATGAGAGAGAAAATTAGAGAGAGAGAAACAGAGAAGTAGAGAGAAAAGTAGCAAGAAAGAAGAGAGAGAGAGAGAAAGAAGAGAGGGGGGAGAGAGAGACAGAGGGAGAAAAAGAGAAAAAGAGAGGGAGAAGTAGAAAAAGAGAGAGAGTGAGAGGGAGATGTAAAAAAAGTGAGAGAAAATGTCACACCCCAATTCCGCACTGTTCAGAATGGTGTGATGAACCGCTAGCAAACCAACGGTTCAACCAGGATCTCGAGTAGGCTATATCCGTGTTATCTAAACTTCCACACATCCATAATCATAATCAGAGTAAATACACAATAGCGGAAATCTTATAATAAAATGAACTGAGAATCTACTGTGATATAAATATTAAATAGCAAATTATTCTGTATCAACTGGGACATAAATAATTATCAAATACATGTCTTTATTAAATTCAAATAAAGAAACCTAAGAAAAATCTAATCGAATACACATGAGTTGCACTCGCAAGAGGAGTCATGTGTATCTACTTCAGCTTCAGCTTCCATCGCCGCCACGTTCCCGTATGCTAGAGCATTCATATAATCTTCAACCGTATAACCTGCATCATCAACTAAAAATATTCGACGTCGAGGGGTGAGCACACATCACGGCTCAGTGAGTAGACAAAACAATGCAACAATACATATGCATGCCATCAATTCATATCTTTGGTCTGGTTTATAGTTTACAATGCGCAATAGAAAGGTTGGGTGGTCAAAGGTTAACGTTTATTGACCCCGCCTCTATACACAGGGTGTGGAAGTCCGCCCGAAGGTTAACGTTTATCGTCGTCCCCATCCACCCTAATCATGACATTATACAACAAAGGTTAACGTTTATTGCTATATAATACCATACCAACACGTAAGCCCCTGTTAGCGAGGGCTTGCAAACTGGGCTCGCAACTAACCAATCCTAATGCCAAACAGTGTATCCAAGGCCTCACCCCAGCATCCCTCAGAATGTCCATAGAGATAGAGCTAAGGTCCCCCTGTAGAGTCAGAGACTACAAGGACCGAGACCACCTCCCCTGATACTCTACGACATAATAGTTCTGCTAAAGTAATGGCGATACGACGATGCTAATGCACAAGACGAGTTAGAGATAGAGCTAAAGTGCTGAGATCCGCCAAAGGTTAACGTTTATTGACGTTCTCATCACACCTCCCCTGATACTCGCTCGCATCAAGTACACCAACCACACACATACAATCACATGCCTATTCCTATCATCATCCTCATCATCATGTTATAAACAATAAAATAAATATGCATGAACAAATAATAGAAATATTGGATGACATGTTGTATGCACATTACAAACATATTCGCATAGAATCAAGCATGGCATTGGACACAAGAAATAGAAAACAGTTTGTTATTAACCAATTAGTTTAGAGTTCTATTTCCTCACCTTAGCTTGCTAACAGATACTTTTTCAAGCTTTATAATCACCTTTATATTGTTATTGTATTGCTAGAAGACCTAACAAGTCGATAGAATTTAATTAGAATTAATTCTGAATTTAAAAACTATTTTATTAACTGAGGGTCGGAGGTAGGGTCGGAGTCCTGATCGACCCTGGGTGCGACCCTCCCCAAACTCTGAACTTCCCGAACACTGAGGGTCGATGGTCAGGATCACCTAGGGTCGGATGGTCATCGACCCTCGGTGCGACCCTCGGTGCACTTTGGTCTAATTCCCTCTTTTAGTCCATTCTTCGTGCTTGGGATCCTATGGCTTGCTCCTACATTCCATTCTACATTCATTCCATGGTCTGAAACCATGTATAATCCACCTAGATAACTTTCATGTAATCCCCCATGGTTTCCCATGAAAACCTAACCATGGGTTGATGGTTTGGGTTTCTCCGAGATCACACTCTCATCAATATCTAACCTAAGGTCTGTAGAAACTCATGGAATTAGTATCCATACCTAAGAAGAATACTCCTTCTTTGCAACTCTACTCTTTTGGCTAAATTCTCTTCCTTGCTTCTCTTCTTCCTCTTTTCCTTCTCTTCTCTTTCTCTCAATTCAATTAGGGTTGTGAAAGGAGTGAAAGAGGCTTAGGGACGTCCTTTAAATAGAGTAGGAACATCCTAAATAAGTCCCATTGAGATTAGGAAAGAATCCCAATCGAAAATTAGGAAATTTCCTAATTTCTATTTCTTACGGTAACCGAGGGTCGATGGGAGGGTCGATGATCCCGTCGACCCTAGGGTTCAAGATGTCTGACCCTCCCTTCAAAATTGAGGGTCTGACTTTCTGCTTTGGGAGGTCCGACCCTGCTTAGCTGGGTATGCGACCCTCCCTTCAAATTAAGTGTTTTTGGGTCGATTTGATACCTGGGATCTCGATCTCCTTCACGCCCTTGGTCCATTTGACTCGACCATGATGGGTAAACCTGGTTCAAGGTGGTAAGACCGGGTTAGATTGACACGGGTCTTACAACTCCCCCCTACTTATAAAAATTTTGTCCTCGAAATTGTACGTACCTTCTGAATCAAATAAGTGAGGGTATTGCCTCCGCATAGCATTTTCTTCTTCCCATGTAATTTCTTCCATGTCTCTACTTTTCCAAGTGACCTTAACATAATAGATATCTCGTTTGCGTAGTCGTTGAACCTTTCGGCTGGTGATTTCAGTTGGTGTTACTTCAAATGTCAAATCATTAGTCAAATCCGGTAAATCTACTGTCAACACGTGCGTTGGATCCTTGACATACTTCTTCAATAGGGAAATGTAAAATACGTCATGCACACTCGACATAGATGGTGGTAGTGCTAACTGATAAGCCACTTTACCACGCTTAGCTAGAATCTCATATGGCCCGACATATCTTGGACTTAGTTTCCCTTTCTGTCCGAACCTTTTTAATCCTCGCATAGGCGATACCTTCAAAAATACTTTATCACCTACGGCGAACTCCAGATCTCTGCGTCGAGTATCTGCATATTGCTTCTGACGATTCTGAGCTGTTCTTACTCTTTCCTTGATAATGTCGACCACTCGGCAAGTCTCTTCAACAAATTCCGGCCCAATAATACTACGTTCTCCAACTTCATTCCAAAACAAAGGAGTTCGACACTTTCTACCATACAGTGCCTCATAAGATGACATCTGTATAGTAGCCTGATAGCTATTGTTATAAGCGAACTCGATCAATGGTAACTTTTCATCCCATGATCCTTTGAAATCAATTACACATGCTCGTAGCATATCTTCTAGAATCTGAATTGTACGCTCTCGTCCGTCCGTCCGTGCGTGGGTGGAATGCGGTACTGAACTTCAATGTTGTACCCATAGCCTTTTGCAATCCTTCCCAAAACTTGGAAGTAAATCGTGGATCTCTATCAGACACAATGCTTTCTGGAACACCATGTAATCGAACAATATTATCCAATACAGCTTTGCTAACCTCTCCAGTGTATACTGAGGTCGTATCGGTATGAAGCGAGCTGTTTTAGTCAGACGGTCCACAATCACCCAAACTGCGTCAACTACTCGAGGAGTCAGTGGTAGTCCCATGACGAAGTCCATAGTGATGCAGTCCCATTTCCATGCTGGTTCCGGTAATGGCTGTAACAGTCCTGCAGGTCTTTGTCGTTCAGCCTTTACTTTCTGACAATTTAGGCATTGAGACACGAACTTGGCTACATCTGCTTTCATTCCCCTCCACCAATATAGTTTCTTTAGATCATGATACATTTTTGTACTTCTAGGATGTATCGAATAGATGGTGGTATGGGCTTCTTTCATCAGTCGGTGTCTAATGTCCATATTTTCTATTTTCGGTACACATATTCTTCCTTTGTATTTCAGTACTTTCTCTTCGTCCAAGGTGAACTCAGGATTGGTCCTACCTTTCTCGATATCTTCTTGTACTGTTCTCAGATAAGGATCCGATTTGATAGCTGTCTTCACTTCATCCATTATGTCCGGTATAATCTTCAATGCAGCGAACATATTTGAAAACCGATGAATGAACCCTTGGTTGGCTGACTCATCCGTTGCGTCTATCACATATTGTTCATTGCCGTGATTGAATACCATTCCGGTAGTACACATTGCTGCAGTTGTGCTAACCTCTCCTTGCGATTTTATCATTGCTTTTCGGCTTAACGCATCCGCTACTACGTTCGCTTTTCCCGGATGATACTGGATATCACAATCATAGTCTTTCAGTAGTTCCAACCATCTTCTTTGTCTCATATTCAATTCCTTCTGATTAAATAGATAAGTAAGACTTTTATGGTCTGACTTAATCTGGAATTTCTCTCCGTATAGGTAATGTCTCCATATCTTGACAGCATGCACTACTGCCGCTAGCTCCAGATCATGAGTGGGATAATTTTTCTCATGTACCTTTAACTGTCTTGAAGCATAAGCAATCACTTGCTCTCCTTGCATAAGCACACATCCCAGTCCCAATCCCGACGCATCAGTGTATAGAGTAAATGTCTGTCCTGGAACGGGAATAGTCAAAATCGGAGCGGATATCAATCTGGTCTTCAGCGTTTGGAAACTCTTCTCACTTTTATCGGTCCACACAAACTTTTCACCTTTCTTAGTCAAACTGGTGAGAGGTACGGCAATCCGGGAATAGTCTTCTACGAACCTCCGATAATAACCAGCTAGACCCAGAAAACTTCTGATTTCTAAAACGCTCTTTGGTGCTTCCCACTTTACAATAGCCTCGATCTTGCTGGGGTCCACTTTGATTCCTTCAGCGGATACTACATGGCCTCAGAAGGCGACTTCACTTAGCCAAAACTCACACTTTGAAAATTTGGCATATAGCTTCTCTTTCCTTAAACGCTGTAGGGCAGCATTTAGGTTCTTGATATGAGTTTCTTCGTCCTTGGAGTATACCAATATATCATCAATAAATACTATAACCGACGTATCCAACATGTCGTGGAAAACCCGGTTCATTAGTTCCATAAAAGTTGCTGGTGCGTTCGTTAATCCAAAAGACATGACCAAGAACTCATAATGTCTGTATCTGGTCCTGAAAGCTGTCTTAGGAATATCACCCTCTTTAATCTTCAATTGATGGTAGCCCGATCGAAGATCGATCTTAGAAAATACCTTTGCTCCTTGCAACTGATCGAACAAGTCATCGATCCGTGGTAGTGGGTATCGATTCTTGATTGTCAGTTTATTCAACTCCCGATAGTCGATGCATAATCGAACACTACCGTCCTTCTTCTTCACGAATAACACCGGCGCTCCCCATGGTGATATACTGGGTCGAATATAACCCTTGTCCAGTAGTTCTTGTAGTTGCACTTTCAGTTCCTTCAGTTCCGTAGGAGCCATTCTATAAGGTGCTTTTGATACGGGTGCGGCTCCAGGTACAAGATCTATCACAAACTCTGTGGCTTGGTCGGGTGGTAAACCTGGTAGTTCCTCTGGAAATACATCGGGATAGTCCCGCACGACTTCAATATCTTCCATTTGTGGTGCTTCCTTGGTTAGGTCGACCACTGATACTAGATACCCGACTGCCCCCTTCTCGAGGCACTTCTTAGCCTTTAGTGCTGAGAGTATGAGCTTGCATCTACGGGGAAGTTTGGTTCCCGTAAAACTGAATTCTGCTCCTGCTTGGTCTTTAAATGTTAGCTTCTTTTCGGCGCATAGTAGGTTCGCAGAATGCCGAGCTAACCAGTCCATTCCCAAGATGACGTCAAAGTCTGCCATCTCAAGTTGTATCAAGGTTGCATCTAAGGTTTTCTCACCAATGCGGACTGGACATGGTCCATATCCTTTTTCTAATTCCACTTCTAACCCCATCGGTAACCGTACAAGTAATTTGTAGTCTAATGTTTTGATTGGGTAAGTTTATCTTCTTTCCAAATGACACAGATATAAATGAATGAGTAGCTCCTGAATCAAAGAGTACTCTAGCGGGTACGCCATTTATAGGTACGATACCTGTGATTTATTTTAACTTAGTCTACATGCTCACACAATGTAATTACAACTTCAAAAGTTTCAGTCATACCTGTGACCACATCGGGTGATGCGGCAGCATCCTCGGATGTAACAGCATATACCCGTCCCTGATGGAACTGCTTCTTGGGCTTAGGGCACTCCCTTGCCATATGTCCCGGTTGGTTGCAGTTATAACACTTCGGACTTGCAGAATTTGGCTGTGGCTGAGGTTGAGTTACTGGAGTAGTCTTGGTTGCAGCATTAAAATTCTGAGGGCCGAAAGGCTTATATGTCTTGTTATTGCCTCCGTTATAAGAATTTCCAGCTGGCCTTTTGATACCCCGGTTCTGTGTGAAATAACTCTCCTTCTGGCTCGATTCAATAACTCGAGCTATTTGGACAGCTTCATTATAAATCTTCTTTTCTAAGCCCAGAACATGCTCTCTGATGCTTCCTCTCTGTCCCGTGACGAACCTATGGGTTTTGGTTTCTTCTTCCTGCAAACTCAGTGGTGCGAAGAAAAACAGCTCTTCATAACGCTGTTGGTACTCATCCCCTGATATAGACTCAGAAACTCCTTCTCCATAGAATCTCTGAAGCTTCGTGGAAAATATTTCTCGAAGAAAGCTTCTTTATAAACAGCCCAAGTTAGTTGGGCGTGCTTGGTCAATAGATAGTCCCGGGTAGATTTCCACCAGTGATGTGCATCGCCTTTGAGCATGAAGGTGGCACATAATACTTTTTCTTCCTCTGTAATAGTCATCATGAGGAAATTTCTCTCCATCTCGTCTATCCAGTGGCTGGCCATAATGGATCAGACGGCTTGCCATTAAATTCCCTAGGCTTCATCTTCAAAAATCTCTCCACCAATCGAGAGTGATCCAACTGATTTTGGGGATATGCCCCAAACATATGGGGTGGATACTGGTAATTAACCTGAGCTGCTTCCGGCGCCTGTCTTGGAATCTGCAGCAGCAGGTTGTTGAGGTGTGAGGTGCTGAGGTGCTGGGTGGTTACCCACCGGTGCTGCACTGGCTTGTCCTGTCTGCATAGGTGCAGCTTGAGTGGCTTGGAACATAATACCCATCGCAACTTGCATCTGAGCCTGCGCGTGTTGCATCTGTTGCAGCTGCTGAGCCAGATTCTATCAGAGTATCTCAGGTTCTACCCATTGACCTAACTACATCATAAGCACCTGTGTTGTATGAGACATAAACTAAGAAAGAAAATAATGTACATATGTAAATGGGAAACCAATTATATATATATATATATATATATATATATATATATATTTGCCGGTTGTTTGCTTAAATCCCACCTTAGAGTAGGGGGGACTAGACGAAGGTAAGGCAAAGACGAGAGCGTCAAGGGTAGATGAGAGTGTAAGTCCCGACAAAGACGACAAGTGTCTAAGCCCGAACAAAGTCTAACCGGTCCCCGGCTGTCCAAGACGGAGGGTAAGAGCATAACTCTTTCAAAATACTTTTCACTATTCCCGGTATATTGCAGACGGTAGCTTAATTATTTCAAAATATTTTACATTATTTCCATTAGTGGGTAAGAGTATAACTCAACCAAAATATTTTACATTATTTCCAATTTCTGTCTGTAATTTAGAAAAATGTTTTCTAATATCATACATGAGGACAGATTTAATCTATTAGGAAGAGACAGCGGATTTCATCAAAATGGTCTTCCAAAATTTAAAAACAATATGTATATTCCATACATACCACCAATTACAAAATCAAAAGATTTCCAAATAGACAAACCAACACTTAGGATAGATTTTGATCTTCTTCAGAACAGGATCAAAAGAGATTGGTTCTTTAACCATTTCTCACACGAAGAACAACAAAACATGAAGTTAAATTGGTATGACCATATGAATACCATACACTGGAATATGTCCTTTTATGTGTATTTAGATGTGTTTACCTCACTTCATCACATCAAATATCCTTTTCCTCATATTCGTATTCATCCAAGCTTCGTTACATTTATATGTACCGTAGATGAAACCATGGAACAAAAGAAAGCGGATATAAGAGAAATAATCCAAAAATACGAAGAATTAAAATCTCTTCGTAACAAAACTGGACAACAGTCCAATAACCAAGGATGGGTTTATGACCCAGGAGATCCTCCAGACAAAACCCCAAAATCACAAGATGACCTAAATCTAGCTATCCCACCAGATTTATCTCGGATAGAAGAAGGGTCCTCATCCAAAACCAAAGAAGTAGAATTCAGGTCTAACCTTCAATCTACTACAAATCAAATTCTCATTTCAGAAGAAAAATCTGATGAGTCAAATTCAAAACAAAATGAGTCCGGCACACGGCCTAACTCGATCCTATTCCCGAAAAGAAATCTAAGATTTCCCTCTCAAGGATGTCAAAACCAAAAGGATGATTCACCAAATCATCTTTTCAAAATCAATATCAAGGATCCTAATAATAAATTGTTAGCATCTGAGATAATTTCCATCTCCAAAAATCAAAAGGGAAAATTTCCCAAACAAATTAACATTTCTATAAAATCCTTAGAAATTAAGGAACATAAAAATGTTAGCCAAAAGCTCCAAACAAACCATAAAGGAAATAATCCAAAACTTCGGGTCATGCTCCATCAAAAGTCACCACCCGACCAACCTCAAACCCGACAAGTCAACAGACTTAGTCAAACCAAAATTATTTCCAAATTAAAAACAAATCCCAAAATTTGTAAACGTAAACAATATCGAGATATAGATCTGTTTTGCAAAAATCAAAATTCCAGAAAATTCAATTTATGTCAAATCAGAATAGGGAATTTCAAAAGAGTAACCCCAATCTACCCCAAACTATTGGCATGATTACATCAAGCCATCAAATGGAAGATCCCACACAAAATCAGAATTTACCTTCTGAAAATAATTTACAAAACCTCCGAGGAGAAATTAAACAAATCAAAAGTGAGATAATCAAATTAAAAGGTTTATCTACCGAACCAAATCAAAAAAATTCATTACAAATCCAAACCATTGATAAACCCATTCGACAATCATGGTATACCACCATTTCATTAGTCGCTTTTCGGTATTTTCAAAATCAAAACCAGTGCCTTGATTGATTCAGGTGCTGAAGTCAATTGTCTCAAAGAAGGATTAATTCCTACCCAATTCTTTGAAAAGAATTATCAAAAACTCACTGGAGCAAATAATGCATCCTTTAGGTTGATTACAAATTATCAAATGTCCACATTTGTAACAAAGGGTCTTGTCTTCAACAGCAGTTCTACCTGGTTAAAGACTTAAACACAAATTTAATCCTAGGACAACCCTTCCTAGATCAAATCAAACCTTTTTCGTTACGGATAAAGGAATCACAACAAAGGTTTTCGACCAACAGATTATGTTTGGTTTATCCCACCGGACAAACAAATCTGGACTCAAAACCCATTAGATCGACCAATTCGATCTATCAAAGACAAAGAAACTCATCTTGAGTTTCTCAAAGACGAACTCTCAAATACACGTATTGAGGAGCGTTTAAAACAATCCTCTATCCAAAATCAAATCAAAACCTTAAAACAACAATTCGAACATGAACTATGTTCTGAATTCCCCGATGCATTTTGGTCAAGACAGAAACACATTGTCCGATTACCCTATGAGCAAGGGTTCTCTGAATCCCAAATACCAACCAAAGCTCGTCCAATCCAAATGAATCAAGAATTGCAAGAGACATGCAAAAAGGAGATCAATGATCTCTTAAACAAAAATTAATTCGACCAAAGAAATCCCCTTTGAGCCGTGCGGCTTTTTATGTAAATAAAAATGCTGAACTTGAGCGGGGAACACCTAGGCTCGTTATTAATTACAAACCTTTAAACAAAGTCCTCCAATGGATTCGGTATCCAATCCCAAACAAGAAAGACCTATTACAGTGTGTCTTCAACAAGGCAAAATCTTTTCAAAGTTTGACATGAAGTCCGGATTTTGGCGGATTCGATTCATCCCGAAGATCGGTACAAAACCGGTTTTACTACCCCTTTTGGCCATTACGAATGGAACGTAATGCCATTTGGACTCAAAAATGCCCCCAGTGAATTCCAAAATATCATGAATGATATCCTCAATCCATATGACTTTACCATTGTCTATATAGATGATGTTTTAGTCTTTTCAAAATCAATTGAACAAAAACAATATTTAGAATCACTTCAAAATGTTGTTAATCAAACTCCAAATCCACAAAGGACATTTGTTCCAACATATGATTTGAGTCAAATATATCAAAGATTTTCACAGCAAAATCAGTTGCCAAATTCTCAAATCCAACATCTTGAATTAAAAATTCCAAATCTCCAAAAGGATGTTTACACTCTCGACAAAGAGATCGTTAAAACCCAACTTCAAAATCAAAATCACATTGGTACCTCCAATATTTTGAAAAAAAAAACCTCAATCAATACGTGGATACCATTAAAAACATTCCATGGTATATCCATACAAATTTAATTATTTCAAATGCATTTAGTTTACAAACAATTGCACTTGTTGATACTGGTGCCCAATCAAATTGCATTCATAAAAATCTGGTTCCAAACCAGTTTTTTGAACCAACTTCCCATAGACTCTCCGAAGCCAATGGATCAAATTTGCATGTGCATTCAAAATTAACAAATGTCAAAATTTACATTAACAATATTCAAATCACCCAGACTTTCTTTCTCGGTTCAAAATCTCAATACCGAGATCATCCTCGGACAACCATTTTTTAATTCCATCAAACCATTTTTTGTTGATGATACAGGAATTACAATTAACATCTTTGGACAAAAGGTTGTTTTCCTTTTTATTGCAGGAATGGACAAATCAAACGATCATCAAATTTCACCAATCAGTGATGGTGACCAAAGGGACCAAAACCCGGTTAATGTTTTGGCTAGCCCACAGCAAACGGCTCGTAGTAAAGGCATATCAAATCCGTTATGGCTGGAGTCTTTGCCAAAAAGACCACAACCCAAAACCAAACTCCCAATTTTCGGACCAACCATCAACTGAACCCAAATCAGCATCAAATATTGAATCAAATGTTGCATCAATTCCAAAGTTCCAACAAAGCCGGTTTTATAGCCGTCATGCACCAATTGGCCCAACATATGGCCCAGCCAAAAGCAAACTTTGACTATGAATCTAGCCATCTTTCCCATCATACCCTGACTGAGGAATCTTGGTTAGCCTTTCACCAAAACCTTACAAATCCAGATGTTCGTTGGACTTCAACTATTACCCCCGCACCTTCCAAAGGTACCCGTGGTTCTACCAATGCAACATCCAAGCAAATCATCCCCAACACTTCAAATTATGGTTGTATGAAATGGGTTTTATCAAAAATCTATGGACACATGGTCCCCAAGACTTATGTGGCCTACCAGAAATCCTGATCAACACCATCAAAGGGTTCGATTTTCTTGATCAGCCAGTACGTCTCAAATTCATCACCATTCCTCCAGAATGGATCAAAGACGGGCAGTACCAAGAGTTCATCCCAACCACAAATTGCATCCGCATCATTCCAAGGGCAGATGATGTATGGCCCGCCATCACATCTCCAGAAGCCAAAACGGATCTCAAAGAGAGATTCGCACAACAAGCATCTACAACTTCCAAAACAAGATATCTTGTTGCTCCTACAGCATTACACAAATCCTTGCTGAAGGTCAAAGGACAATCATCACAGGACCACCCAAAATGCCAAAAGATTCTCAACTGGCTTATGCCATCACCAGCAAAAAAATCAATGCCACCGGCGGTCACCAAGTTGCTGGATCAAAACAACGAAGCATTCAAATGGAATTATTGGGACAGTGACAATGAGCTCGACTCCCAAGATTCTCCAAATTACGGGTCCCCCGCGAGATCACCCTATTCCTTCGACACTATTGACGATGCCAACATCGACAATATGATGGAAGGATAGACGGTCAGATTCCAGACCGAGATGATGGGATCACGTCAGCCATGACGTCAACAAAAGAATGGCACGGTATAATACAGCTGTATCAAAATCGTATTCGGGTATAATACCACCTGTATCAAAATGTATTCAGGACTAATGCAACCTGTATCAGAATTGCATTCGGTATAATACGAAACCGTACCCATTCGTATTCTGTTACTATCTCAGTATAGATAGTCGGGTATAATACGTAACCGTATCCAAACGTATTCTGTAACTATCTCAGCCTAGATAGTCAAGCCACTACCGGGCCCACACTAATACGGTATAAACTCTGATCCAAACCAAAGGGGAAAACAGTGTCTTTGGACATGTGGAATGCCTCGGTGCGGATCTAGAAGACCCAAATCCCGTGATCAGCTCCCGTGATTCACGGCCGACAAAGACAAAAGCAAAAGCAAAGTGATGGAGAATAATTCTCAAAGAAAGTCAAAAGAAGAATTATTACTCTTTTACTTTTTCAAAAGCAAAGCATTTCTTTTCCAAAAGAGATTCCATTTTCAACAAAGCAAAAGATGATGGACGCAAAGTGGAAGACAAATTGCAATCAAAGAGGCCCCACACTCACATCAAAGATGGGATCCAAGGCTCCAAGCCACTCCAGGACTTCTTCTATAAATGGAGAAGGACTCCTCTTCATTCGGGGAGGCAAAACAGAGTCAGAAGATTAGAGTTTAGAGAGACATTCACTCCGAAGGCGGGAGACTTCACCAAAGAGTGTTTCCTTTAGATTCTTAGCATCCCTTCTGTACTTAAACCTCCATAGCTTTAGGTTCTTCTTCTTATTCAAGCTTGTAACCTGTTGCTATCAAAGTGTAGCCGATGTCCTGTAAGTTCTTACTTTCGCACTGCTCTTCATTTCAAATTTCAAATTTTCATGTTTATATTTCATTTCTGATTGTAACTTGTAACTTTCATTTTACTTTCAGTTTATGATATATAATTTATGCATCTTGCATATACCGCCTTAATGGTCGGTTTTCAAATTTCCGCATAGTTTATATACTCTGGTCTTATATTTTAGATCCTGAGTCACTTATATATATATATATATATATATATATATATATATATATATATATATATATATATATATATATATATATATATATATATATCCAAATGGGAGT
>JAMYWD010001869.1:0-5000 GCA_028583415.1 Protea cynaroides
AGGAGAGAAAGAGAGAGAGGGAGAGAGACAGAGAGAGAGAGAGAGGTAGAAGGAAAAAGAGAATGAAAGAGAGAGAGAGAGAGAGAAGTAGAGAGAAAGGGAGAGAGATGTAGAGAGAGAAAGAGAGAGAGGGATTGATAGAGAGAGAGGGAGAAAGAGAGAGAACTAAGAGGAGGCAGAGGGGTAGAGAGAGAGGGGTAGAAAGAGAGGGTGGGGATGGGTAGAAAGGGAGAGAGAGGAGTAGAGAGAGGGAGAGAGAGAAGTACAAAGAGAGAGAGAAAAAGAGAGAGAAGTAGGAGGAGAAATAGAGAGCGAGAGAGAGAGAATGTGAGTGCGGAGTTGTAAGAAAGGGAGAGAAAGAGAGAGAGGAAGAAAGAGAGAGAAGTAGAAAGTGAGAAAGAAAGAGAGAGAGAGAGAAGTAGGAAGAGAGAGATGGAGAAGTAAAACGAGAGCGAAGTAGAGAGAGAGAGAGAAACATATTAGAAAGAGTGAGTGAGAGAGAGAGAAAAAAGAGAGAGAGAAAAGGAGAACGAGAGAGAGAGAGAGAGAATGTGAGTGCAGAGTTGTAAGAAAGGGAGAGAAAGAGAGAGAGAAGAGAGAGAGAGAAAAGTAGAAAGAGAGAAAGAAAGAGATAGAGAGAAGTAGGAAAAGAGAGAGATGGATGGGCAAAACGAGGGAGATGTGAGAGAGAGAGAGATTAGAAAGAGAGAGTGAGAGAGAGAAAAAGTGAGAGAGAGAAAGAGAATGAGAGAGAGGGAGAGGGAGCGAGAGAGACAAAATGTAAGAGGGAGAGAGAAGTAGAGAGAAAGAGAGAAAGTAGAAAAAGATAAAGTAAGAGAGAAAGAGTGAACTTGAGAGAGAGATAGAGAAATAGAAGTAGAGAGAGAAAAGTATAGAGAAAAGTAGAGAAGGAGTAGAGAGAAGTAGAGAGAGAAAAAAGTAGAGTGAGAGAGAGAGAAGTAAGAAGAGAGGGAGTGTGAGAGAGAAGTAGAAAGGGAGAGGGAGAGAGAGAAAGAGTGAGAGAGGTTGAGAGAGAGAAGTGGAAAGAGGGGGCGAGTAGCTGAGAGAGAAAGAGAGAGAGGGAGAGCAAGAGAAAGAGTAAGTACAAATAGGGAAAGTGAAAAGGAGAAAGAGAGAATGATAGGGAGAGAGAGGGGGAAAGAGAGAGACAGAGAGGTAGAAAGAGATAAAGAAAGATAAAAGTAGAGAAAAGGAGAGGGAGAGAGGAGAGAGAGAATGAGAGAGAGAGAGAGAGAGGGAGAGAGAGGAGAGAGGGGGTGAGAGATAGAGCAAGAGGGAGAGTGAGAGAGAATATGAAGGAGAGGGAGAAAGAGAGTGAGAGAGGGGTAGAAAGTAATAGAGGGAGAGAGAGAGAAGTTGAAATAGAGAGAGAGAAACAAAGAGAGAAAAAGAAAGAGAGAGAAAAGAGAGAGAAGCAGAGAAGAGAAAGAGAGAGAGAGTTGTAAGAGAGAGAGAGAGGTGGAGAGAGAGAAAGGTAGAAAAGTATAGAGAGAGAGTGAAGTAGAGGGAGAGAGAAAAAAGAGAGAGAGAGAGAGAGAGAGAGAGAGAGAGAGAGAGATAAGTAGAGAAAGGGGGAGAAGAAGAGAATTAGAAAGATGGAGAGAGACAGAGAGACAGAGAGCAAAAGAAAGAGAGAGAATGAAAGAGAGAAAGGGAAAGAGAGAGAGAGAGAAGTTGAGAAAGAGAGAGTGAAAAATAGAGAGAGATGTAGAAAGAGAGAGATAGAGTAAAAAGAGAGAGAGAGAAGTAGAGAGATAGAGAGGGAAGTAGAGAGATAAGAGACAGAGAGAGAGAGAGGGAAGTAAAAAGAGAGACAGAAGTAGAGAGAGAGAAGATAAAGAGAAAGAGAGAGAAAGAGAAAAGGAAAGAGAGAGAGAGAGAGAGAGAGAGAGAGTATGGGAGAGAGAGAATTAGAAAGATTAGAGAGGGAGAGAGACAAAGAGAGAGTGAGTATGAGGGAGAGTTAATTTGAAAGATTAGAGAGAGAGAGAAAGAAAGAGAGAGAGATAGAGAGAGAAAGAAAGGTTGGGAGGGAAAAGAAGAAAGAGAGAAGAGTGAGAGAGAGAGAGAGAGGGAGTGAGTGAGAGAGAGAGAGAGTGTGTAAAAGAAAGTAGGATAAAGTAAGAAGTTGAAAGAGAGGGAGAGAGTGAGAAGAAAAGTGAAAGAGAGAGAACAAGAAGGAGAATTGAGAGAGAGAGAGAGAGAGAGAGAGTGAAGTAGAGAGTAGTTGAGAGGGAGAAGTAGATGGAGAGAAAGAGACAGGAGAGATAGAGAGAAAGAGAAAGAGAGAGAGAGAGAGAGAAGTAGGGATAGAGAAAAGTAGTGGGAGAGAGAACAGAGAAGTATAGATAGAGAAGTAGAGAGAAAGAGAGCGAGAGATAGAGGAAGAGAGAGAGAAAAGTAGAAATAGAGAAAGAAAGAAAGAGAGGGAGAAGTAGGAAAAAGGGGGAGAAAGAGAGGGATAGAGAGAGGGAGCGAGTGAGAGAGGCAGAGAGTAATGAAAGAGAGAGAAAGAGAGTGAGAGAGAGAGAGAAGTAGAAAGAGGGAGAGAGAAATAAAAAAAGAGAGTGGGAGAGAGAGAAATTGGGAGACAAGTAGATGGAGAGAAAGAGAGAGAGGGGTAGAAAGAGAAAGGGAGATAGAGAGAGTGAGAGAGAGAGATGTAGAAAGAGAGAGAATGAATGAGAGAGAGAGAAGTAGAGAGAAACTGAGAGAGAAGTAGAGGGAGAAAGAGGGAGAGGGAGAGGGAGAGATGGAGAGAGAGAGACGAAGAAAGAGAGAGAAGTTAAAGGAGAGAGAAAAAAAGAGGGGTAGAAAGAGAGGAAGGGGGAGGGGTAGAAAGAGAGAGAGGAGAGAGAGAGAGAGGGAGAGGGAGAGAGAGAGAGAAAGAGACCGGTAGTAGGAAGAGAAATTGAGAGAGAGGGAGGGGAGAGAGGGAAAAGGAGTGAGGAGTTGTAAGTAAGGGAGAGAAGGAGAAAGAAAAAGAGAGAGAGTGGAAGAGAAAGAGGGAAAAGTAGAAAGAGAGAAAGAAAGAGAAAGAGTGAGTAGGAAGAGTGAGAGATGGAAAAGTAAAATGGGAGAGAAGTAGAGAGAGAGAGAAAGAGATTAGAATGAGAGAGAGAGACTGAGAGGGAGAAAGAGAGAGAGGGAAAAGTAGAGAAAGAAAAGTAGAGAGAGGGAGAGAAAGAAAGAAAGGGAGAAGTTGTGAGGGTGCAAAGAAGAAGAATGGTAGAGAGAAGAAGCAGAAAGAAGGTGATGTAAAAAGAGAGAGTGAGAAGTAGGGAGAGAGAGAGGGATGTAGAGGGACAGAGAAGAATGAGAGATAGGGAGAGAGAAATGTGGAGAGAGACAGAAAGAGAAAGAGAGACAGGGAAGTTGGGTGAGAAGCAAGGGAGAGAGAGAGAGATATAAAGAGAGGAAAGTAGAGAGATGTAGCGAGAAAGAGAAGTAGAAAGGGAAAGAGAGACAGAGAGACAGGGAAAGTAGAGACAGAGAGAGAGAGAAGTTGACAGAGAAAGAAAGAGAGGGAAGTAGAAAGAGAAATAGAGAGAGAGAGAGAAAGAGAGGGAAGTAGGAAGAGAAATAGAGAGAGAGGGAGAAAAAAAGTGAGTGAGGAGTTGTAAGAAACAATGAAAGAGAGAGAGAGAGAGAGAGAGAGAGAGAGAGAGAGAGAGAGAGGAAGATTAAGAGGGAAAAGTAGAAAGAGAGAAAGAAAGAAAGAGATGGAGAAGTAAAACGAGAGAGAAGTAGAGAGAGGGAGAACGAGATTAGAAAGAGAGAGAGACAAAGAGAGAAAAAGAGAGAGAGAGGGAAAACTAGAGAAAGAGAAGTAGAAAGAGGGAGAGAAAGAGAGAGAGAGGGAAAAGTTGTAAGGGTGAGAAGAAGAAAAAAAAGAGAGAGAAGAAGAAGAAAGAAGGTGATGTAGAAAGAGAGAGTGAGAACTGGGGAGAGAGAGAGAGTGACGGAGAAGTAGAATGAGGGAGAGACAGAGCGAAGTAGAGGGACAAAGAAGAAAGAGAGATAGAGAGAGAGAAAAGTAGAGGGAGAGAGAAAGGAAAGAGAGACAGGGAAGTTGGGTGAGAAGGGAGGGAGAGAGAGAGAAATATAAAGAGAGAAAAGTTGAGAGACGCAGAGAGAAAAAAAAGTAGAAAGGGAAAGAAAAACAAATGGACAGGGAAAGAGAGAAACAGAGAGAGAGAGTAGTTGACAAAGAAAGAAAGAGAAAGAGAGAAGTAGAAAGTGGGAGAGAGAAAGAGAGAGAGTAGAATGAGGAAGAGAGAGAAAAGTAGAGAGATAGAGTGGGAACTAGAGAGAGAAGGGAGAGAGAGAAGTAAAAAGAAGGATAAAAGTGGAAAGAGAGAAGATAGTGAAAGAGAGAGAAAGGGTGAGAGTGTGTATGAGAGAGACAGAGAAGTAGAAAGATAAGAGAGAGAGAGAGAGAAAGAGAGAGAGATGGAGAAGTAGAAAGAGAGAAGAGAGAGAGATAGAAGGAGAGAGAGAGGGAGGGAGAAAGGTGAGAGTAAGAAAAAGAAGTGTGAGAGAGAGAGATAGGGAGAGAGAAGTAAAAATAGTGAAAGTAAGAAGAGGAAAGAGAGAAAGAGAGCGAGCGAGAAAGAGAGAGAGAGGGAGAGAAAGAAAGCAGGACAGAGTAAGAAGAAGAGAGAGAGGGGACAGGGAGAGGGAGAGAAGAAAGAGAGAGAGAGAGAGAAAGAGAGAGTAGAAACAGAGAGACATAGGGAGAGAAGTAAAGAGAGTGCAAAAAAAGGAAGGAAAAGGAGAGAGAGTGAAAAGTAGAGAGGTTGAGAGATAGACGAAGAATGAGAGAACTAGATAGGAGAGAGAGAAAAAGAGAGGGAGAGAGATTGGTAGAAAGAGAGAGAGAGAGAGAGAGAGAGAGAGAGAGAGAGAGAGAGAGAGAGTGGTAGAAAGAGAGAGAGAGATAAAGAAAGAGGAAAAAGTAGAAAGAAAGAGAGAGAGGG
>JAMYWD010001869.1:10000-20000 GCA_028583415.1 Protea cynaroides
AGAAGAAGAAGAAAGTGGTTGATGTAGAAACAGAGAGAGTGAAAAGTAGGGAGAGAGAAAAAGACAAAGAAGTATAAAGGGAGAGAGAAGTAGAGGGGGAGAGATAAGAGAGAAAGAGGGAGAGAAAAAGAGAAAGAGAGAGAGAAAGAGAGAGAGAGAGAGAGGTTGAAAGAGAGAGAGAGAGAGAGAGAGGTGGAAAGAGAGAGAGAGAAAGAAAGAGGGAGAAGTAGAAAGAGAGAGAAAGAGAGTGAGAGTTGTAAGAAATAGAGAGAACGGGAGAGAGAGGCAGAGGGAGAGAAAAGTAGAAAGTGAGAAAGAAAGAGATGGAGAGAGAGAGAAGTAGGAAAAGAGAGATGGAGAAAGAGAAATAAAAGAGAGGGAGAAGTAGCAAGAAAGAGAGAGTGAGAGAGAGAGAAGTAGAAATAAAGAGAGAGGGAGAAGAGAACTAGGGGGAGAGAGAAAGTGGGTAGAAAGGGGGAGAGAGAGAGACTAGAGAGAGAGAGAAGTGGAGAGAGGGAGGGATAGGAGAGATAGAGAGAGAGAGATAGAAGTAGTGAGAGAGAGAAGAAGAAGAATGGGAGAGAGAAGAAGAAGAAAGAGGGAGATGTAGAAAGAGAAAGTGAGAAGTAGGGAGAGGGAGAAAGACAAAGAAGTATAAAGAGAGAGAGAAGTGGAGGGAGAGAGAAAAGAGATTGAGAGAGAGAGAGAGAGAGAGAGAGAGAGAGAGAGAGAGAGAGGGGGAAGAGGGAGAGAAAGAAAGAGAGAGCCGAGAAGAGAGAGAAGTGGAGAGAGAGAGAGAAAGAGAGTGAGAGTTGTAATAAAGAGAGAGAAAGAGAGAGAGAGAGAGAGAGGCAGAGGGAGAGAAAAGTAGAAATTGAGAAAGAAAGAGACATAGAGAGAGAAGCGAAAAAAGGGAGACAGAGAAAGAGAAGTAAAAGAGAGGGGGAAGTAGCAAGAAAGAGAGAGTGAAAGAGATAGAAGTAGAATGAAAGAGAGAGGGGGTCGTAAATCGAGAGAGAACTAGGGAGAGAGAAAGCGAGTAGAAAGGGAGAGAGAGGGAGAGAGAGAGATGAAAGAAATAGAGAAGTGGAGAGAAAGAGAGATAAAAGTTGAAAAGAGAGAGAGAGTGTGAATTAGAAAGAGAAAGAGAGAGAGAGAAGTAGAGAGAGAAATGGAAAGAGGGAGAGATAGGAGAGATAGAGAGAGAGAAAAAAGTAGTGAGAGAGAGAAGAAGAAGAAAGGCAGAGAGAAGAAGAAGAAAGAAGGAGATGTAAAAAGAGAGAGAGAGAAATAGGGAGAGAGAGAAAGACAGAGAAGTATAAAGAGAGAGAGAAGTTGAGGGAGAGAGAAAAGAGAAAGAGAGAGAGAGAGAGAGAGAGAGAGAGAGAGAGAGAGACAAAGAGATAGGGAAGTTGATAAAGAGAGAGGGAGAAGCAGAGAGATAGAGAGGGGAGTAGAGAGAAGTGAATGAAAGAGAGAGGGGGTTGTAAAACAGGAGAGAAGTAGGGAGAGAGAGAACGCGAGAAGAAAGGGAGAGAGAGAGGGGGAGAGAGAGAGAGGGGGGGGGAGAGAGAGAGAGAAATGAAAGAGATAGAGGAGTGGAGAAAAAGAGAGATAAAAGTTGAAAAGAGAGAGAGAGTGAATGAGAAAGAGAAGGAGAGAGAGAGAGAGAAAGAGAGAGGGAGACTGAAATGGAGAGAGGGAGAGATAGGAGAGATAGAGAGAGAGAAAGAAGTAGTGAGAGAGGGAAAGAGAGATGAGAGAGAGAGAGAGAGAAAGGTAGGGAGGGAAACGAAGAAAGAGAGAAGAGTGAGAGAGAGAGAGAGAGAGAGTGAGTGAGTGAGAGAGTGAGAAAGAAAGCGGGAGAGAGGAGAAGTCGAAAGAGAGGGAGACAGAGAGAAAAAAGAAAGAGAGAGAGAAAGAGAGAGAAGAAGAAAGAGAATAGAGAGAGAGAGTGAAGTAGAGAGAGGTTGAGAGAGAGAAGTAGATAGAGAGAAAGAGACAGGAGAGACAGATAGGGAAAGGGAAAGAGGGAGAGACAGGGAGAAGTAGAGAGAGAGAAAAGTAGAGGGAGAGAGAACAGAGAAGTAAAAAAAGGGAGAATTAGAGAGAGAAAAAGAGATTAAAATGTGAGACAAGAGACAGAGAGGGAAAAAGGGAGAGAGAGAGGGAGAGAAAGAGAGGGAGCGATAAAGAGCGAGGGAGAGAAAGAGAGGGAGCGATAGAGAGAGAGGGAGAGAAAGAAAGAGAGAGAGAGAGAGAGAGAGAGAGAGAGAGAGAGAGAGAGGGTAGTAGAAGAGAGGGAGAGAGAAGTAGAAGGAAAGGGAGGGTGAGAGAGAAAGCGGGAGAGAAGTTGATGGAGAGAAAGAGAGAGGGAGGGAAAGGGTAGAAAAAAAGGGAGAAAAGAGAGAGTGAGAGAGAGAAAAGTAGAAAGAGAGAGAGAATGAATGAGAGAAGGTGGGAGAGAAGTAGAGAGAGAAAGGGAGAGAGGGAGAAAGAGAGAGAAGTAAGAAGAGAGAGAGAGAAAGAGGGGTGGAAAGAGAGGAAGGGGGAGGGGTAAAAAGAGAGAGAGAGATGGAGAGAGAGAGGGAGAGAGAGAGAAAGAGAGAGAAAGAGAGATAAGTAGGAAGGGAAATAGAAAGAGAGGGAGAAAAAAGTAAGTGTGGGGTTGTAAGAAAGAGAGAGAAAGAGAGAGAGAGAAAGAGAAAAAAAGAAAGAGGGAAAAGTAGAAAGAGGGAAAGAAAGAGAGAGAGAGAGTAGGAAGAGAGAGAGATGGAGAAGAAAAACGAGAGAGAAGTAGAGAGAGAGAGAAAGAGATTAGAAAAAGAGAGAGACTGAGAGAGAAAAAGTGAGAGAGAGGGAAAAGTAGAGAAAGAGAAGTAGAGAGAGGGCGAGAAAGAGAGAGAGGGAGAAGTTGTGAGGGTGAGAAGAAGAAGATAGGTAGACAGAAGAAGAAGAAAGAAGGTGATGTAGAAAGTGAGAATGAGAAGTTGGGAGAGAGAGAGTGTGACGGAGAAGTAGAATTAGAGAGAGACAGAGAAGAAGAGGGACAGAGAAGAAAGAGGGATTGGGAGAGAGATAAGCGGAGAGAGAGGAAGGGAATGTGAGACAGGGAAGTAGGGTGAGAAAGAAGGGAGATATATATATATAAATATATATAGAGAGAGAGAGAGAAGTAGGGAGATGCAGAGAGAAATAGAAGTAGAAAGGGAAAGAGAGATAGATAGACTGAGAAAGTGGGAGAGACAGAATAAGAGAAGTTGATAGAGAAAGAAAGAGAGGAAGTAGGAAGAGAAATATAGAGAGAGAGAGAGAGAGAAAGTTAGTGGGGAGTTGTAAGAAAGAGAGAGAAAGAGAGAGAGAGAGAGGAAGAAAAAGAGGGAAAAGTAGAAAGAGATAAAGAAAGAGAGATAGATGGAGAAGTAAAACGAGAGAGAAGTAGAGAGAGAGAGAAAGAGATTAGATAGAAAGGGAGAGACTGAGGGAGAAAAAGAGAGAGAGAGAGGGAAAAGTAGAGAAAGAGAAGTAGAGAGGGAGAGGGAGAGAAAGAGAGAGAGAGAGGGAGAAGTTGTGAGGGTGAGAAGAAGAAGAAGGGCAGAGAGAAGAAGAAGAAGAAAGAAGGTGATGTAGAAAGAGAGAGAGAAGTAGGGAGAGAGAGAGAGTGACAGAGATGTAGAACGAGAGAGAGAGAGAAGTAGAGGGTCAGAGAAGAAAGAGAGATAGAGAGAGAAAAATGGAGAGAGGGAAAGGGAAAGAGAGATAGGGAAGTTGGGTGAGAAGGGGAGAGAGAGAGAGAGAGAGAGAGAGGGAGATATAGAGAGAGAGAGAAGTAGAGGGACAGAGAAGAAAGAGAGATAGAGAGAGAAAAGTAGAGAGAGAGAAAGGGAAAGAGGGACAGGAAAGTTGGGTGAGAAGGGAGGGAGAGAGAGAGAGAGAGAGAGAGATATTGAGAGAGAGAGAAGTTGAGAGACGTAGGGAGAAAGAGAAGTAGAAAGGGAAAGAGAGACAAACGGACATGAAAAGAGAGAGAGACAGATAGAGAGAAGTTGACAGAGAAAGAAAGAGAAAGAGAGAAGTAGAAAGTAGGAGAGAGAGAGGGAGAGAGAGAGTAGAATGAGAAAGGGAGAGCGAGAAGTAGAGAGGGAAGAGAGAGAGAAGTAAAAAGAAGGACAAAAGTGGAAAGAGAGAAGATAGTGAAAGAGAGAGAAAGGGTGAGAGGTGTATGAGAGAGACAGAGAAGTAGAAAGATAAGAGAGAGAGAGAGAGAGAGTGTAGAATGAGAAAGAGAGTGAGAAGTTGAGAGATAGATTGGGAAGTTGAGAGAGAAGAGAGAGAGAGAGAAGTAAAAAGGACAGAAGTGGAAAGAGAGAAGATAGTGAAAGAGAGAGAAAGGGTGAGAGTGTGTATGAGAGAGACAGAGAAGTAGAAAGATAAGAGAGAGAGTGAGAGAGAGAAAGAGAGAGATAGAAAAGTAGAAAGGGAGAAGAGAGAGAGATAAAAGGGGAGACAGAGAGAAGTGGAGAGTGAGAGAGGGAGAAAGGTGAGAGTAAAAAGGAAGAGTGAGAGAGAGAGTGGATAGAGTAAAAAAAAGAGAGAGGGAGGGAGAGAAGTAAAAATAGGGAAAGTAAGAAGAAGAAAGAGAGAAGGAGAGCGAGAGAGAGAGAGAGAGAAAGAAAGCAGGAGAGAGTAAGAAGAAGAGAGAGAGAGAAGAAAGAGACGGAGGGAGAAAGAGAGAGTAGAAAGAGAGAGATAGGGAGAGAATTAAAGAGAGAGCGAAAAAAGGGAGGAGAAGGGAGAGAGTGAAAAGTAGAGAGGTTGAGAGAGAGAAGAAGAATGAGAGAAATAGATAGGAGAGAGATAGGGGTAGAAAGAGAGAGAGAAGTGGAATGAGAGAGAGAGAAAGAAAGAGAGAAAAGTAGAAACAAAGAGAGAGAAGTGGAGAGAGAGAGAAAGAGAGAGAGAGTTGTAAGAAAGAGAGAGAAAGAGAGAGAAAGATGTAGAGAGAGAAAAGTAGAAAGTGAGAAAGAAAGAGACAGAGAGAGAAGCAGAAAAAGAGAGACAGAGAAAGAGAAGTGAAAGAGAGGGAGAAATATCAAGAATGAGAGAGTAAACGAGAAAGATAAGTAGAAAGAAAGAGAGTGGTAGCCGTAAAATGATAGAGAACTAGGGACAGAGAGAAACCGAGTAGAAAGGGAGAGAGAGAGAGAAGGAGAGTGAAAGAGAGATAAATGAAAGAGATAGAGAAGTCGATAGAAAGAGAGAAAAAAGTTGAAAAGAGAGAGAGTGTGAATTAGAAAGAGAAAGAGAGAGGGAGAGAAGTATAGAGAGAGAAGTGGAGAGAGGGAGAGATAGGAGAGATAGAGAGAGAGAGAGAAAGAAGTAGTGAGAGGGAGAAGAAGAAGAAAGGGAAAGAGAAGAAGAAGAAAGTGGTTGATGTAGAAAGAGAGAGAGTCAAAAGTAGAGAGAGAGAAAGACAGAGAAGTATAAAGAGAGAGAGAAGTAAAGGGGGAGAGATAAGAGAGAAAGAGGGAGAGAGAAAGAGAAAGAGAGAGAGAGAGAGAGAGAGAGAGAGAGAGAGAGAGGTGGAAAGAGGGAGAGAGAGAAAGAAAGAGGGAGAAGTAGAAAGAGAGAGAAAGAGAGTGAGAGTTGTAAGAAATAGAGAGAACGGGAGAGAGAGGCAGAGAGAGAGAAAAGTAGAAAGTGAGAAAGAAAGAGACGGAGAGAGAGAGAAGCAGGAAAGGAGAGATGGAGAAAGAGAAATAAAAGAGAGGGAGAAGTAGCAAGAAAGAGAGAGTGAGAGAGAGAGAAGTAGAAGGAAAGAGAGTGGGAGACGTAAAACGAGAGAGAACTAGGGGGAGAGAGAAAGTGAGAAGAAAGGGGGAGAGAGAGAGAGACAGAGAGAGAGAGAGAGGGAGAAATAAAAGAGATAGAGAAGTGGAGAGAAAGAGAGATAATAGTTGAAAAGAGAGAAAGAGAGAGAGAGAGAGAGAAGTAGAGAGAGAGAGAAGTGGAGAGAGGGAGGGATAGGAGAGATAGAGAGAGAAAGAACGAAGTAGTGAGAGAGAGAAGAAGAAGAATGGGAGAGAGAAGAAGAAGAAAGAGGGAGATGTAGAAAGAGAGAGTGAGAAGTAGGGAGAGGGAGAAAGACAAAGAAGTATAAAGAGAGAGAGAAGTAGAGGGAGAGAGAAAGAGAGAGAGAGAGAGAGAGAGAGAGAGAGAGTGGGGTAGAAAGAGAGAGAGAAGTGGAAAGAGAGAGAGAAAGAAAGAGAGAGAAGTAGAAAGAGAGAGAAGTGGAGAGAGAGAAAGAGAGTGAGAGTTGTAATAAAGAGAGAGAGAGAGGTAGAGGGAGAGAAATGTAGAAAGTGAGAAAGAAAGAGACAGAGAGAGAAGCAAAAAAAGGGAGACAGAGAAAGAAAAGTAAAAGAGAGGGAGAAGTAGCAAGAAAGTGAGAGTGAAAGAGAGAGAAGTAGAATGGAAGAGACAGGGGGTCGTAAAATGAGAGAGAACTAGGGAGAGAGAGAAAGCGAGTAGAAAGGGAGAGAAAGAGGGAGAGAGAGAGAGATGAAGGAAATAGAGAAGTGGAGAGAAAGAGAGATAAAAGTTGAAAAGAGAGAGAGTGTGAATTAGAAAGAGAAAGAGAGAGAGAGAGAAGTAGAGAGAGAGAAATGGAAAGAGGGAGAGATAGGAGAGATAGAGAGAGAGAAAAAAGTAGTGAGAGAGAGAAGAAGAAGAAAGGCAGAGAGAAGAAGAAGAAAGAGGGAGATGTAGAAAGAGAGAGTGAGAAATAGGGAGAGAGAGAAAGACAAAGAAGTATAAAGAGAGAGAGAGAAGTTAAGGGAGAGAGAGAGAGAGAGAGAGGGAGAGAGAGAGAGAGAGACAAAGAGATAGGGAAGTTGATAAAGAGAGAGGGAGAAGTAGAGAGATAGAGAGGGGAGTAGAGAGAAGAGAATGAAAGAGAGAGGGGGTTGTAAAATAGGAGAGAAGTAGGGAGAGAGAGAAAGCGAGAAGAAAGGGACAGAGAGAGGGGGAGAGAGAGAGAGAAATGAAAGAGGTAGAGGAGTGGAGAGAAAGAGAGATAAAAGTTGAAAAGAGAGAGAGAGTGAATTTGAAAGAGAAAGAGAGAGAGAGAGGGAGAGAGAGAGAGAGAGAAAAGTAGAGGGAGACTGAAATGGAGAGAGGGATAGATAGGAGAGATAGAGAGAGAGAGAAAGAAGTAGTGAGAGAGGGAAAGAGAGATGAGAGTGAGAGAGAGAGAGAGAAAGGTAGGGAGGGAAATGAAGAAAGAGAGAAGAGTGAGAGAGAGAGAGAGAGAGTGAGTGAGCGAGTGAGAGAGAGAGTGAGAAAGAAAGCAAGAGAGAGTGAGAAGTTGAAAGAGATGGAGATAGAGAGAGAAAAGGAAGAGAGAGAGAAAGAGAGAGAAGAAGAAAGAGAATAGAGAGAGTGAGTGAAGTAGAGAGAGGTTGAGAGAGAGAAGTAGATAGAGAGAAAGAGACTGGAGAGACAGATAGGGAATGGGAAAGAGGGAGAGACTGGGAGAAGTAGAGAGAGAGAAAAGTAGAGGGGGAGAGAACAGAGAAGTAAAAAAAGAGAGAATTAGAGAGAGAAAAAGAGATTAAAATGTGAGACAAGAGACAGAGAGGGAAAAAGGGAGAGAGAGAGGGAGAGAAAGAGAGGGAGCGAGAGAGAGAGAGAGAGAGAGAGAGGGTAGTAGAAGAGAGGGAGAGAGAAGTAGAAGTAGAGGGAGGGTGAGAGAGAAAGCAGGAGAGAAGTAGATGGGGAGAAAGAGAGAGGGAGAGAAAGGGGTAGAAAAAAAGGGAGAAAAGAGAGAGTGAGAGAGAGAGAAGTAGAAAGAGAGAGAGAATGAATGAGAGAAGGTGGGAGAGAAGTAGAGAGACAAAGGGAGAGAGGGAGAAAGAGAGAGAAGTAAGAAGAGAGAGAGAGAAAGAGGGGTGGAAAGAGAGGAAGGGGGAGGGGTAAAAAGAGAGAGAGAGATGGAGAGAGAGAGAGATGGAGAGAGAGAGAGGGAGAGAGAGAGAAAGAGAGAGAAAGAGAGATAAGTAGGAAGGGAAATAGAAAGAGAGAGAAAAAGAGTAAGTGTGGGCTGTAAGAAAGAGAGAAAGAGAGAGAGAGAAAGAAAAAAAAAGAAAGAGGGAAAGAAAGAGAGAGCGAGAGTAGTAAGAGAGAGAGATGGAGAAGTAAAACGAGAGAGAAGTAGAGAGAGAGAAAGAGATTAGTAAAAGAGAGAGACTGGGAGAGAAAAAGTGAGAGAGAGGGAAAAGTAGAGAAAGAGAAGTAGAGAGAGGGCGAGAAAGAGAGAGAGGGAGAAGTTGTGAGGGTGAGAAGAAGAAGATAGGTAGACAGAAGAAGAAGAAAGAAGGTGATGAAGAAAGTGAGATATATATATATATATATATATATATATATATATATATAGAGAGAGAGAGAGAGAGAGAGAGAAGTAGGGAGATGCAGAGAGAAAGAGAAGTAGAAAGGGAAAGAGTGATAGATAGACAGAGAAAGAGGGAGAGACAGAGAGAGAGAAGTTGATAGAGAAAGAAAGAGAGGAAGTAGGAAGAGAAATAGAGAGAGAGAGAGAAAGAGAGGGAAGTAGGAAGAGAAATATATACAGAGAGAGAGAGAGAGAGAGAAAGTGAGTGGGGAGTTGTAAGAAAGAGAGAGGGAGAAAGAGAGAGAGAGAGAGGAAGAAAAAGAGGGAAAAGTAGAAAGAGATAAAGAAAGAGAGATAGATGGAGAAGTAAAACGAGAGAGAAGTAGAGAGAGAGAGAAAGAGATTAGAAAGAAAGGGTGAGACTGAGAGAGAAAAAGAGAGAGAGAGAGAGAGGGAAAAGTAGAGAAAGGGAAGTAGAGAGAGGGAGAGAAAGAGAGAGAGGGAGAAGTTATGAGGGTGAGAAGAAGAAGAAAGGCAGAGAGAAGAAAAAGAAGGAAGGTGATGTAGAAAGAAAGAGTGAGAAGTAGGGAGAGAGAGAGAGAGAGAGGGACAGAGAAGAAAGAGAGATAGAGAGAGAGAAAAGTGGAGAGAGAGAGAGAAGTAGAGGGGAACGTAGAAGAAAAAGAGAGGGAGAAAGGTGAGTGTAAAAAAAGAAGAGTGAGAGAGAGAGAGAGAGAGAGGTGAGAATAAAAAAAGGAGAGAGAGAAGGAGAGAAGTAAAAATAGTGAAAGTAAGAAGAAGAAAGAGAGAAAGAAAGAGAGAGAGAGAGAGAGAGAGAGAGAGAGAGAGAGAGAGAGAGAGAGAGAGAGAGAGGGAGAGAGAGAAAGGAGAGAGAAAGAGAAAGAAAGAAAGTAGTGAGAGAGAGAAGAAGAAGAAAGGGAGAGAGAAGAAGAAGAACGTGGGAGATGTAGAAAGAGAGAGTGTGAAGTAGGGAGAGAGTGAAAGACCGATAAGTATAAAGAGAGAGAGAAGTAGAGGGAGAGAGAAAAGAGAGAGAGAGAGAGAGAGAGAGAGAGAGAGAGAGAGAGGAGAGAGGGAGAGAGAGAGATTGAGAGAGAGAAAGAGAGAGAGAGGGAGAGGTTGAAGGAGAGAGAGAGAGAGAGAAGTGGAAAGAGAGAGAGAGAAAGAAAGAGAGGGAAGTAGAAAGAGGGAGAGAAAGAAAGAGACAAGTGAGAGAGAGAAAGAGAGTGAGGGTTGTAAGAAAGAGAGAGAAAGTGAGAGAGAGGCAGAGAGAGAGAAAAGTTGAATGTGAGAAAGTAAGAGAGAGAGAGAGAGAGAGAAGCAGAAAAAGAGAGACTGGGAAAGGGAAGTAAAAGAGAGGGAAAAATAGCAAGAAAGTGAGAGTGAGGGAGTGAGAAGTTGAAAGAAAGAGAGTGGGGGACGTAGAACGAGAGAGAACTAGGGAGAGAGAAAAAGTGAGTAGAAACGGAGAAAGAGAGAGAGAGAGAAATGAAAGAGATAGAGAAGTGGAGCGAAGGAGAGATAAAAGTTGAAAAGTGAGAGACAGTGTGAATTAAAAAGAGAAAGAAAGAGAAAGAGAAGTAGAGAGGG
>JAMYWD010001869.1:22500-26829 GCA_028583415.1 Protea cynaroides
AGAGGGATGGAGAAGTAAAATGAGAGAGAATTATAGAGAAAAAAAGTGATTAAACAGAGAGACAGAGTGGGAAAAAGGGAGGGAGAGAGGGAGAGAAAGAGAGGGAGCGAGAGAGAGAGAGGGAGAGAGAGAAAGAAAGAGAGATAGAGAGAGAGAGAGAGAAGTAGAAAGAGAGAAAGTGAAAGAGAGAAAGGGTGAAAGAGAGAGAGAAGTAGAAGGAGAGGAAGGGAGAGAGAGAAAGCAGGAGAGAAGTAGACGGAGAGAAAGAGAGAGAAGGGGAGAGGGGTAGAAAGTGAAAGTGAGAAAGAGAGAGAGTAGAGAGATGTGTAGAAAGAGGGAGAGAATGAATGAGAGAGAGAGAATTGGAGAGAAGGTGGGAGAGAAGTAGAGAGAGCAAGAGAGAGAGGGAGAAAGAGGGAGAAGTAAGAAGAGAGGGAGAGAGAAAGTGGGGTCGAAAGAGAGGAAGGGGGAGGGGTAAAAAGAGAGAGAGAGAAGGAAAGAGAGAGAGGGAGCGCGAGTGAAAGAGAGGGAAAGAGAGATATGTGGGAAGAGAAATAGAAAGAGAGCGAGAAAATGTGGGGAGTAGTTGTAAGAATGAGAGGGAAAGAGGGAAAAGAGAGGAAGAAGGAAGAAAGTAGAAAGAGGGAAAGAAAGAAGAAAGAAAGAGAGAGAGAGAGAGAGAGAGAGAGAGAGAGAGAGAGAGAGAGAGAGGGAAGATAGAGAGAGTAGAGAGAGAGAAAGAGATTAGAAAGAGAGAGAGACTGAGAGAGAAAAAGAGAGAGAGAGAGGGAAAAGTAGTGAAAGACAAGTAGAGAGAGGGAGAGAAAGAGAGAGAGGGAGAAGTTGTGAGGGTGAGAATAAAAAGAAAGGTAGACAGAAGAAGAAGAAAGAATGTGATGTAGAAAGAGAGTGAGAAGTAGGGAGAGAGAGAGGAGGGAGAGAAGTGGAATGAGAGAGAGAGAGAGAAGTAGAGGGATAAAGAAGAAGGAGAGATGGGGAGACGATAAGTGGAGAGAGAGAGACCGGGAAAGAGAGACCGGGATCTTGGTGGGAGAAGGAAGGGAGAGAGAGAGAGAGAGAGATATTAAGAGAGAGAAGTAGAGAGATGCAGAGAGAAAGAGAAGTAGAAAGGGAAAGAGAGGCATAGAGACAGTGAAAGTGGGAGTGACAGTGAGAGAGAAGTTGACAGAGATTGAAAGAGAGCGAAGTAGGAAGAGAGATAGAGAGAAAGAGAGGGATGTAGGAAGAGAAATAGAGAGAGAGAGAGAGAAAAAGTGGGTGAGGAGTTGCAAGAAAGAGAGAGAAAGAGAGAGAGAAGAGGAAGAGAAAGAGGGAAAAGTAGAAGAGAGAAAGAAAGAGAGAGAGATGGAGAAGTAAAACAGGAGAGAAGTTGAGAGAGGGAGAAAGAGATTGGAAAGTGAGAGAGACCGAGAGAGAAAAAGAGAGAGAGAGGGAAAAGTAGAGAAAGAGAAGTAGAGAAAGGGAGAGAAAGAGAGAGAGAGGGAGAAGTTGTGAGGGTGAGAAGAAGAAGAAAGGCAGAGAGAAGAAGAAGAAGAAAGAAGGTGATGTGGAAAGAAAGAGAGAAGTAGGGAGAGAGAGAGAGTGATGGAGATGTAGAACGAGAGAGAGAGAGAAGTAGAGGGTCAGAGAAGAAAGAGAGATAGAGAGAGAAAAGGGAAAGAGAGACAGGGAAGGTTGGGTGCGAAGGGAGGAGAGAGAGAGAGAGAGAGAGATAGAGAGAGAGAGAGAAGTTGAGAGACGAGGGGGAAAGTGAAGAGAAAGGGAAAGAGAGACAAACGGACATGAAAAAGAGAGAGAGATCGAGAGAGAGAGAAGTTGACAGAGAGAGAAAGAGAAAGAGAGAAGTAGAAAATGGAAGAGAGAGAGATAGAGAGAGAGAGAGAGAGTGAGAAAGAAAGGGAGAGTGAGAAGTAGAGAGATAGAGTGGGAAGTAGAGAGAGAAGAGAGAGAGAAGTAAAAAGAAGGACAAAAGTGGAAAGAGAGAAGGTAGTGAAAGGAGAGAAAGGGTGAGAGTGTGCATGAGAGAGACAGAGAAGTAGAAAGATAAGAGAGAGAGAGAGAGAAGTAGACAGAGAAAGAAAGAGAAAGAGAGAAGTAGAAAGTGGGAGAGAGAAAGAGAGAGAAGAGAGAGAGAGAGAGAGAGAGGGAGAGAGTGTAGAATGAGAAAGAGAGTGAGAAGTTGAGAGAGAAGTTGAGAGAGAAGAGAGTGAGAGAGAAGTAAAAAGGACAGAAGTGGAAAGAGAGAAGATAGTGAATGAGAGAGAAAGGGTAAGAGTGTGTATGAGAGAGACAGAGAAGTAGAAAGATAAGAGAGAGAGTGAGAGAGAAAGAGAGATAGAGATGTAGAAAGAGAGAAGAGAGAGAGATAGGGGAGGGAGAGAGAGAAGTGTGGGAGAGTAAGAGAGGGAGAAAGGTGAGAGTAAAAAGGAAGAGGATAGAGAGAGACAGGTTGGAGAAAAAAAAGAGAGAGAGGGAGAGAAGTAAAAATAGTGAAAGTAAGAAGAAGAAAGATTGAAGGAGAGCGAGAGAGAGAGAGAGAGAAGAGTGAAAGAATAAGAGAGAGAGAAGAGAGAGAGAGAAGAAAGAGAGAGAGGGAGAAAGAAAGAGTAGAAAGAGAGAGATAGGGAGAGAAGTAAAGAGAGCGCTTAAAAAGGAAGGAGAAGGGAGAGCGAAGAGAGAGAGAGCTAAAGTAGAGAGGTTTAGAGGAGAAGAAGAATGAGAGAGAGATAGATAGGAGGGAGAGAGGGGAAAGAGAGAGAGAAGTGGGAATGAGAGAGAGAGAAAGAAGAGAGAAAAGTAGAAAGAAAGAGAGAGAAGTGGAGAGAGAGAAAGAGAATGAGAGTTGTAAGAAAGAGAGAGAAAGAGAGAGAAAGATGTAGAGAGAGAAAGTAGAAAGTGAGAAAGAAAGAGAAGAGAGAGAGAAGAGAAAAAGAGAGACAGAGAAAGAGAAGTGAAAGAGAGGGAGAAATAGCAAGAATGAGAGAGTAAACCGAGAAAGAGAAATAGAAAGAAAGAGAGTGGTAGCCATAAAACCGAGAGAGAACTAGGGAGAGAGAGAACGCAAGTAGAAAGGGAGAGAGAGAGAAGGGGAGAGAGAGAGAGATAAATGAAAGAGATAGAGAAGTCGATAGAAAGAGAGATAAAAGTTGAAAAGAGAGAGAGTGTGAATTAGAAAGAGAAAGAGAGGGGGAGAGAAGTATAGAGAGAGAAGTGGAGAGAGGGAGAGAGAGGGTGAGAGAGAGAGAGAGAGAGAGAGAAGGAGTGAGAGAGAGAAGAAGAGAAAAAAGGAAAGAGAAGAAGAAGAAAGTGGTAGATGTTGAAAGAGAGAGAGTGAAAAGTAGGGAGAGAGAGAAAGATAGAGAAGCATAAAGAGAGAGGAGAAAGGGAGAGGGGAGAGAGAAAAGGGAGAGAGAGAGAAGGAGAGAGAGAGAGAGAGAGGTTGAGAGAGAGAGAGAGAGAGAGAGGGAAAGAGAGAGAGAGAGAAGATAGAGAGAAAAGGAGGGAGAGAGAGAGGGAGGAGAGAGAGAGAGAAAGAGAGAGAGTTGTAAGAAATAAAGGGAAAGGGGAGAGAGAGGAGAGAGAGAAAGCAGAAAGTGAGAAAGAAAGAGATGGAGAGAGAGAGAAGGAAAGAGAGAGACGGAGAAAAAGAAATCAAAAGAGAGGGAGAAGTAGCAAGAAAGAGAGAGATGAGAGAGAGAGAAGTAGAAAGAATGAGAGTGGGAGATAAAACGAGAGAGAACTAGGGGAGGGAGAAAGTGAGAGAAAGGGGGAGAGAGGGGGAGAGAGGGAGACGGAGAAATGGAGACATAGAGAAGTGGAGAGAAAGAGAGACAGATTGAAGCTGAAAGAGAGATTGTTTGTTAATGAGAATGAGGAAGAGAAAGAGAGAGAGAGAGAGAGAGAGAGAGAGAGAGAAGTAGAGAGAGAAAAGTGGAGAGAGGGAGGGATAGGAGAGATAGAGAGAGAGAGAAAGAAGTAGTGAGAGAGAGAAGAAGAAGAATGGGAGAGAGGAGAAGAAGAAAGAGGGAGATGTAGAAAGAGAGAGTGAGAAGTAGGGAGAGAGAGAAAGACAAAGAAGCTAAAGAGAGAGAGAAGAGGGAGAGAGAAAGAGAGAGAGAGAGAGAGTGGTGAGAGAGAAAGAGAGAGAGAGAGAGTGGTAAGAGAGAAAGAGAGAAAGAGAGAGAGAGAGAAAGAGAGAGAAGTGGAGAGAGAGAGAGAAAGAGAGTGGGAGTTGTAATAAGAGAGAGAGAGAGAGAGAGGGAGAGGCAGAGGGAGAGAAAAGTAGAAAGTGAGAATGAAAGAGACAGA
>JAMYWD010001871.1:0-14000 GCA_028583415.1 Protea cynaroides
GGTAGCCTTGCCCCACTGTTTAAGTTGACACCTACGCGCATTGATAGGCGGGCAGCTATTTGAATCATCACTAAAAGCGATCTCAGGGAAATGCAGTCCCACACCAAAATTAAAAATGGTGCCGAATTATGTTTTCCTTTCTTGGAGATGTTCAGATGGAACACGTATCTCAACAAGCTACATCGAGATTCCGAATCAGTCACGATCATATCTGGGCCTAAAACCTTTAAGTTTGTTGACAAGTATTGATGTTGAAGGTCCTAGAGGACTGATGTGAAATTGTCCACATGGGTCTACCATTGGGAGAGTGTTTGGTTATTTATGTAGAATGGGTTTATCTTACCGAGAAGATCCCATTATATTGGCTTGAGAAATGAAGGGCTTATGGGAACCTTTGGGAAGCCGTTGGATGTAATGAACGACAGATGAGAGTTCCAGCCAGATTTATGAATTTTACATAAGATGATGACATGATCATGAGATACAATGCCAAACGTTTCCAATCAGATGGAACATCTTTGCCCCAGTTAGTACTCTGATCTTCTGTAAACTTTATGAGCATTTTGTGACTGCTCATCTAGTATCTGATTTTATCTGAATGGTGGATCCGTATGCTGTCCTCTAGAAGTTACTCATCACATTCTATCTGATGTGACTACCTCCCATTGTTGATGTAGGTAAAACATAGGCTTGAATTTTTTTTTGGGTATCCCAATGACCTCATTCTTTGATTTTGAGATTGATCATTCATCATGTATCTCTTTCTTGCAGATGATGTACTTTGTAAGAACATTGGTATTTCCATCTTTTTGGTGGCACATCTATCCTCCACTCATTTGTATTGATTGGCTGACCTATTGATATGATCTGTTATTATGTAATGCTTTCCTTGGAATCTTTTCACAGATAGAACAAATGCCAGCTTCTCCAATACATGTTTCTTGAGACTACTCTTGTGTCTCCTAATTGATCATTTAAAGCTTTCCCAGACGGGTTGGACCTTTCTTTCTCAAGAGGCCGGATGGCGTAGAAGTTCAAGAGATGGCTCATCGTTTCAATCATCTTCAGAGTCAGAATTGACTGCGCACGTAGAATAGGAGGATGTATGAAACAGGAAGAAAATGTATGGAAGAGGCAAAGCACAGAGATTGAAATCCCTAATGGGGTGATTTTCTTTTACTTGCAGGACAGATTAGACTAGACTTGTCAACAAGCATATTGATCTTGGACCCAGACATGGATGATCTATCAAATACCGATAATCGAAAGTTGAAACAACTAGTTCGTCCAAGCGGCTCCAGTTGGGCATAACGCCTTCGACGACCACCTTCAGTCATTGCAGGAATAAGTCTTCCTTCAGATCTCTAATAGCAGGACTCATCATGCCCCTCTATCAATAGGTGCAAGATACCTACCTTTTAGGGTTCCATACAATTCTTACCTCTTTTTTTTTTTCAATTGAGGATCCATTCATAATCGGACTATTGCTTTTTAAGCACAAGATTACTCTGGTACATGCCTGAGTTTGGGGTTCAATGGATTCATCAATGGACCACTTCTAGTTAAGTTCAAAATCATTCTAGCTTATGCCCCAACTTGGGGAGCAAGGGGCATCGCCATTGCACTACACCATTTTGAGTCCAAGATTGGACTAATTTATGCCTTGGCTTAGGGGGTTCAATGGATTTCTTCATTAGACCACTCTTGTCACACCCCAATTCCGCACATTTTAGAATGGTATGATGAACCGCTAGTTAACCAATGGTTCAATCAGGATCTCAAAAAGGCTATCCCCGCGTTATCTGAACCTCCATACATCCATGATCATAATCAGAGTAAATACACAATAGCGGAAGTCTTAATAAATAAATGAACTGAGAACTAAAATGATATCCATAAATAATAGCAAATTATTCTGTATTCAACTTGAGACATAAATATTTAAATATCAAATACATGTCTTATAAATCCAATAAAGGAACCTATAAAAATGTCTAATCAAATACACACGAGTAGCACTCGCAAGAGGAGTCGTGTGTATCATCTTCAGCCCCAGCGTCCATTGCTGCTATATTCCCGTACGCTGACGCGTTCATATAGTCTTCAACTGTGTAACCTGCATCATCAACTAAAAATATTCGACGTCGAGGGGTGAGCACACAACACGGCTCAGTGAGTAGCCAAAACAATGCAACATTACATATGCATGCACATCAATTTATATCTTTGGTCTGCTTTGAAGTTTGCAATATGCAATAGAAAGGTTGAGGTAGCCAAAGGTCGCGTTTATTGACTCCGCCTCTATACACGAGTGTGTGACGTTACCCGAAGATCACGTTTATCGTCAACTCACATGCACCCAACCATGAACATTATATAACAAAGGTTACGTTTATTGCTATATAGTGCCATACAAATACGTAAGCCCCCGCTGGCGAGGGCAGCAAACTGGGCTCGCAACTAACCAACCCTAATGCCAAACAGTGTATCCGAGGCCTCACCCTAGCATCCCTCAGAATGCCCAAAGAGATAGAGTTAAGGCCCCCCGGTAGAGTCAGAGACTACAAGGACCGAGACCACCTCCCCTGATACTCTACGACATAGTAGTTCCGCTAAGGTAATGGCGATACGACGATGCCAAAGCACAAGACTTGAGTTAGAGATAGAGCTAAAGCGCTGAGACCCGCCAAAGGTTAACGTTTATTGACGTTCTCATCACACCCCCCCTGATACTCGCTCGCATCAAGCACATCAACCACACACATACAAGCACATGCCTATTCCTATCATCATCATCATCATCATGTTATAAACAATAAAGTAAATATGCATGAACAAATAATAAAAATATTGGATGGCATGCTGTATGCACATAACAATCATATTCGCATAGAATCAAACATAGCATAGGACTCAAGAAATAGAAAACAGTTTATTATTAACCAATTTAGTTTGGAGTTAAGGTTCCTCACCTTAGTTTGCTATAGGATGTTTTTCCAAGCTTTAGAATCACCTCTACAGTGTTATTATAATGTTAGCAACCTAACAAAGTCGATAAAATTTAATCAGAATTAATTCTGAATTTTAAAACCATGCTGTTATCTGAGGGTCGATCAGAGGGTCGATGCTCAGAATGCATAGGGTTGATGGGTCTATCGACCCTGTCCTCTGTCTGAACTTCCCGAATGCTGAGGGTCGATGGTCAGGGTGCATAGGGTCGATGGGTCTATCGACCCTGTGTGCGACCCTCTGTGCAATCAGGTCCAATTTCCAGTTTTTAATTCATTCTTCATGTTTGGGGTCCTATGGCTTGCTTCCACATTCCATTAAACATTCATTCCATGGTCTGAAACCATGATTCATCCTCTTAAATAGCTTTCATGCATTCTACTAGGGTTTTCCATGAAAACCTAACCATGGATGGATGGTTTGGGTTTCTCCGAAATCCTACACTCAACCATATCTAACCTAAGGTCTATAGAAACTCATGGAATTAGTATCCATACCTGAGAAGATTAGTTTTCTCTGGAAATTCTTTTCCTTTTTAATAAGTCTTCTTCCTTGCCTCTTTTCTTCCTCTTTTCCTTCTTCTCTCTTTCTCTCAATTCAATTAAGGTTGTGAAAGGAGTGAAAGTGGCTTAGGGACGTCCTTTAAATAGAGTAGGAATGTCCTATAATAGTCCCATTGAGATTTGGAAAGAATCCCAATCGAAAATTAGGAAGTTTCCTAATTTCAGTTTCGGCGGTAAGTGAGGTCGATGATCTCGTCGACCCTGTGGTCTGACACTGTCCGACCCTCTGTCCATTTTTCAGGGTCCGAGTTTCTAATTTGAGAGGGTCGACCCTGTTTAGCTCGGTATGCGACCCTTGCTCTATTTTAAGTATTTTTAGGTCGATTTGATACCTGGGATCTCGCTCTCCTTCACGCCCTTGGTCCATTGACTCGACCATGATGGGTAAACCAGGTTCAAGGTGGTAAGACCGGGTTAGTTTGACACGGGTCTTACAACTTCCCCCAACTTATAAAAATTTCATCCTTGAAATTGTACGTACCTTCTGAATCAAATAAGTAAGGGTATTGCTTTCGCATAGCATTCTCTTCTTCCCATGTAACTTCTTCCATGTCTCTACATTTCCAAGTGACCTTAACATAGTAGATATCTCTGTTGCGTAGACGTTGAACCTTTCGACTAGTGATTTCCGTTGGTGTTACTTCAAATTTCAAATCATCAGTCAATTCTGGCAAATCCACTGTCAAAACATGCGTTGGGTCTTTGACATACTTCTTCAATAAGGAAATGTGAAATACGTCATGCACGCTTGACATAGATGGTGGTAGTGCTAACTGATAAGCTACTTTTCCATGCTTAGTCAGAATTTCATTTGGCCCGACATATCTTGGACTTAGTTTCCCTTTTTGTCCGAACCTTTTCAATCCTCGCATAGGCGATACCTTCAAAAATACTTTATCACCTACGGAAAACTCTAGATCTCTTCGTCGAGTATCTGCGTATTGCTTCTGACGGTTCTGAGCTGTTCTTACTCTTTCCTTGATAATGTCGACCACTCGACAAGTTTCTTCAACGAATTCCGGTCCAACAATACTATGTTCTCCAACTTCATTCAAGAACAAAGGAGTTTGACACTTCCTGCCATACAATGCTTCATAAGGTGACATCTGTATAGTAGCCTGATAGCTATTATTATAAAAGAACTCGATCAATGGTAACCTTTCATCCCATAATCCCTTGAAATCAATTACACATGCTCGTCTCATATCTTCTAGAATCTGAATTGTGCGCTCTGACTGTCCATCTGTCTGTGGATGGAATGTAGTACTGAACTTTAATGTTGTACCCATAGCCTTTTGTAGTCCTTCCCAAAACTTGGAAGTAAATCGGGGATCTCTATCAGACACAATACTTTCTGGTACACCGTGTAAGCGAACAATGTTATCCCCATACAGCTTCGCTAACCTTTCCAGTGTATACTGAGGTCGTATAGGTATGAAACGAGCTGTTTTTGTCAGACGGTCTACAATCACCCAAACTGCGTCAACTACTCGAGGAGTCAATGGTAGTCCTGTGACGAAGTCCATAGTGATGCAGTCCCATTTCCATGCTGGTTCTGGTAACGGCTGTAACAGTCCTGCGGGTCTTTGTCGTGATACATTTTTGTACTTCCATTCCCCTCCACCAATATAGTTTCTTTAGATCATGATACATTTTTTTACTTCCAGGATGTATCGAATAGATGGTGGTATGAGCTTCTTTCATCAGTCGGTGTCTAATGTCCACACTTTCTGTTTCGGGTACACATATTCTTCCTTTGTATTTCAATACTTTTTCTTCATCCAAGTTGAACTCAGGGTTAGTCCTACCTTTCTCAATATCTTCTTGTACCGTTCTCCGATAAGGATCTGCTTGGATAGCTGTCTTCACTTCATCCATTATATCCGGTATAATCTTCAATGCTGCAAACATATTCGAAAACTGATGAATAAACCCTTGGTTGGCTGATCCATCCGTTGTGTCTATCACATACTGCTCGTTGCCGTGATTGAATACCATTCCGGTAGTGCACATTGCCGCAGTCATGCTAACTTCTCCTTGAGATTTTATCATTGCTTTTCTGCTCAATGCATCTGCTACTATGTTCGCTTTTCTTGGATGATACTAGATATCACAATCATAGTCTTTCAATAGTTCCAGCCATCTTCTTTGTCTCATATTCAACTCCTTCTGATTAAATAAATAAGTAAGACTTTTATGGTCCGACTTAATCTGGAATTTCTCTCCGTATAGGTAGTGTCTCCATATCTTGACAAAGATGTACTACCGCCGCTAACTCCAAATCATGAGTGGGGTAATTTTTCTCATGTACCTTCAATTGTCTCGAGGCATAGGCAATCACTTGCTCTCCTTGCATAAGCACACATCCTAATCCCAATCCCGACGCATCGGTATATAAGGTAAATGTCTGTCCTGGGATCGGAATAGTCAAAATCGGAGCGGATATCAATCTGGTCTTCAGTGTTTGAAAACTCTTTTCACACTTATCCGTCCATACAAATTTTTCACCTTTCTTGGTTAAACTGGTGAGAGGTACGGCAATCCGAGAGTAGTTTTCTACGAATCTCCGAAAATAACCAGCTAGACCCAGAAAACTTCTAATTTCTGAAACGCTCTTTGGTGCTTCCCATTTTACGATAGCCTCGATCTTACTGGGGTCCACTTTGATTCCTTCAGCGGATACTACATGGCCTAGAAAGGCGACTTCACTTAGCCAAAACTCAACACTTTGAAAATTTGGCGTATAACTTCTCTTTCCTTAAACGCTGTAGGGCTGCGTTTAGGTTCTTGACATGGGTTTCCTTGTCCTTGGAGTATACCAATATGTCATCAATAAATACTATAACCGACGTATCCAACATATCGTGGAAAACTCGGTTCATAAGTTCCATGAATGTTGCCAGTGCATTAGTTAATCCGAATGACATTACTAAGAATCCATAATGTCCGTATCTTGTCCTGAAAGCTGTCTTCGGAATGTCACCTTCTTTAATCTTCAGCTGATGATAGCCCGATCGAAGATCGATCTTTGAAAATACTTTTGCTCCCCGTGAATCGATCGAACAAGTCATCGATCCTAGGTAGTGGGTATCGATTCTTGATGGTCAATTTATTCAACTCTCGATAGTCGATACATAATCGAAAGCTACCATCCTTCTTCTTTACGAACAACACCGGTGCTCCCCATGGAGATATACTGGGTCTAATATAACCCTTATCCAGTAGTTCTTGTAATTGCACTTTTAATTTCTTCAGTTCAGTAGGAGCCATCCTATAAGGTGCTTTTGATACGGGTGCGGCTCCGGGTAGAAGGTCTATTACAAACTCTGTGGCTCGGTCGGGTGGTAATCCGGGTAGTTCCTCCGAAAATACATCGGGAAAATCTCGCACGACATCAATATCTTCCATTCATGGCACGTCCTTGGTTAGGTCGACCACTGATACTAGATATCCGACAGCCCCTTTCTTAAGGCACTTCTTAGCCTTAAATGCTGAGAGTATGAGCTTTCGTCTCTTGGGAAGTTTGGTTCCCGAGAAACTGAATTCTGCTCCTTCTTTATCTTTAAATGTTAGCTTCTTTTCGGGGCATAACAGATTTGCAGAATGCCGAGCTAACCAGTCCATTCCCAAGATGACGTCAAAGTCTGCCATCTCAAGTTGTATCAAGGTTGCATCCAAGGTCTGCTCTCCAATGAGAACTGGACATGGTCCATAACCTTTCTCTAATTTCACTTCTAATCCCATCGGTGACCGTACAAGTAATTTGTAGTATAATGTTTTGATGGGTAAATTGGTCTTCTTTCCAAACGACACAGATATAAATGAATGAGTAGCTCCTGAATCAAAGAGTACTCTTGCGGGTATGCCATTGATAGGTACGATACCTGTGATTCGTTTTTATTTAGTCTACATGCTCAATCAATGTAATTAAAATCTTAAAAGTTTTGGTCATACCTGTGACCACATCGGGCGATGCGGCAGCATCTTCGATGTAATAGCATATACCCGTCCTTGATGTAACCGCTTCTTGGGTTTTGGGAACTCTCTTGCCATATGCCCCGGTTGGTTGCGATTAAAGCACTTCGGGACTTCAAAATTTGACTTTGGCTGTGGTTGAGCTGCTGAAGTAGGCTTCGATGGAGTAGCCAAATTCGAGGGACGAAAAGGTTTATACGTCCTATTATTGCCTCCGTTGTAGGTGTTTCCGGCTGGTCTCTTGATTCCTCGGTTCTGGGAGAAATAGCTCTCCTTCTAGCTCGATTCAATTACTCGAGCGATCTAGATAGCTTCGTTGTAAATCTTCTTCTCTAAGCCCAGAACATTTTCTCTTATGCTTCCTCTTAGTCCCGTGACGAACCTACGGGTTTTTGTATCTTCTTCTTGCATACTCGCCGGTGCGAAGAAAAACAGTTCTTCGTAGCGCTGTTGATATGCGTCTACGGTCATCTGTCCCTGGTACAAACTCAGGAACTCTTTCTCCATTGAGTCTCTGAAGCTTCGTGGGAAATATTTCTCGAAGAATGCTTCTTTATATATAGCCCATGTCAGTAGGGCATGTCTGGTTAATAAGTTTGTTTTTGTGGATTTCCACCAATGGTGTGCGTCGCCTTTGAGCATGAAGGTGGCGCATAATACTTTCTCTTCTTCTGAAATAGTCATCATAAGGAAATTTCTCTCCATCTCGTCTATCCAGTGTGCTGGCCACAACGGATCAGACGGTTTACCGTTGAATTCCTTAGGTTTCATCTTTAAAAATCTCTCTACTAGTCGGGAGTGATCCAGTTGGTTTTGGGGGTTTGCCCCAAACATATAGTGTGGATACTGATAGTTCCCTTGGGCTGCTTCTGGGACTTGCACTGGAATTGGTGCAACCGGTTGTTGAGGTGTCTGTTGAGCTGGGTGATTACCTACTAGTGCTGCACTAGCTTGCCCAGTGTGCATAGTTGCAGCCTGAGTGGCTTGAAACATAACTCCCATTGCAACCTGCATTTGAGCTTGTGCGTGTTGCATTTGCTGTAGTTGTTGTGCTAGATTCATCACCACTGTTGTTAGCTCTGGTGGTGGTGGTGGCAAATTTGTAGGGTTTGCCGGTTCGGGATTACCCTGTGCATAATTGTTCTCTTGACTAGTCTCATCCGCCGGTGGTGGTGGTGGGACTATGTTTCGGGTTTATCGGGTAACTCTACGCCCAAACATAATTCTTTTCGATGATTGGTGGTGCCTGAAAATTATCAAAATAGGTGAGAGATCATGTATATGTCATTTAGGCATGTTAACCAATAATCAATTCTAATTCGAGCTCATTTTATAAAAAAATACTTTCTTTTCTGTACAGGGTCGATGGTGAGGGTCGATGGTATGTCAGACCCTTAATGTCCGACCCTGTAGTTTCGTCGATTCCCGAGAGCGGAGGGGTCGATTAGAGGGTCGATCGGAGGGTCGATGGCCCTGGTCGAGTTGTCCGTCCCTCTGACCAAAAATCAGATTTTTAAAGTCCGATTTTGGGTCATTTTCTATTATTTCCCTCCCATTTCGACTCGTCTCTTCTCTCCGAGTTGCTACAGTGCTACTTCACTGTTGTGGATCATTTTTAGTCCGAGTTTTGACATCCACATCACCTCTACAGGTATACTTTCCCAACTTTACCTGTTTTTAGGTTTTTATTTCTAGGTTTTTGCTCATTTAACTTGTATTTTTCAAATTAAACTTTTTCCAACCGTAAAAATTTGATTTTTATTGGGGGATTTTGTTGTTGGTGTCTTGAGGAACGAAAGCCCTCAAAAATTTTTGAGTTTCATCGGTTGGTTATCGAGAAACTTAAATTTTTCTCTTTTTGCCCTAATTTGTCAAAAATTTTCGATTTCTTGAAATTTCTTCAAATTGGACCTTGTCAGTTACCATTTCCTTCTGTTTAACTGTTGTGTGATGTGTTGGAACTTACGTAAGTCTTCCTGCCCACTTGTATGGGTGAAAAATGAGGCTTTTGACCAACTTACGTCGTTATAATGCCCGATTTTTAAATTTTTATCCTATTAACTTCTTGTTTTCCTTTTTCTTTCTTATCTGCAGATACTATGGTTCGTACCAAAGTACCCAGAGTTCGTGATCTGCTTTACTTCCACTCCAATGAAGCCGAGGCACAGTATGCCTACTATACAGGCAAGAAAGTGGAAGGGGGTCGTATGGTGAACCTGGCTGAGCTAGCCTTGTTCAATGTAGAGAGAGCTTTTGGTGATATGGGGTGGCTCCCTGTCATCACATACGATGCGTGCACACATCCAGAGTTAGTGCGCCAGTTCTACTGTAACCTTCATATTGTGGGAAACCACAACGATGTGGAGCTTGGTCAGGAGTTGCGCATCACTAGCTACGTCAAAGGGGTGCAGTTTTCCTTTGATTATCGGCAGCTGGCTGACCTGTTGGGCATTCCTTATGATGGTCCTATGGTGTACTGTGCACCTGGTGAGCACGACTTTATTGAGACGTGGTTGCGGGCCGAGATTGATAGTCAGTTACTACAGCCCGATCGCGGCGGATGAGGGCGTGCTACTTGCGTCCGGCTCGCACGGTTGTTTTCGTAGGATCATTCAAAGATAACCCGATCCCGCAGAGTGGGCAATATGAGAGGGTGTCTCAGCTGACCTAGTTTTTGATCTACAGTATATGCACTCATCAGCCCGTCTGTCTTCCTTACATCATCATGCGGATGAAGATCAATGCTACATTGTCCGGTCATAGGGGTAATCTACCCTATGGACGTATGATCCCCACACTATTGATTCGTCTGGGGGTGGACTTGGTTGATGAGAAGATTCAGGAGAAGACCTTCTCGTCGCCTCTAGATTGGGAGGCTATATGCAAGACGGGACTTTGAGACGCTCAGGTTAGCGATGATGAGAGGAACGCGATGGTGCGCCCTCACACCGGGTTGAGGTGGCTGATGCCGCGGGCCGCCGCTTCGCCGCGCTAGAGCTCGGTGGATCCCGTCGACGATGATGATCATATGTATATGGACGCGAGCCGATACCCCCGCCTTCACCTACATGCGGCTGGAGTTGGTACCCATGCGGCGGATCCCTGCCGAGCCGGTCCTTCTCATGAGGCTGGTCCTTCGCATCCATCTTCTAATATGATGGAGATGTTGTGCGAGATCAGAGAGACTCAGCATCGATCGGACCGAAGGATGGAGGAGTTGCTAGATGCTCAGCGCATGAGAGTGGATGAGCTGTTGGAGACCCAGCATGCGACTGACAGGAGAGTAGCCGATCTCACAGCTAGTCTGCAGACGACCCAGACTCAGATAACCTGGTTGACCAGAGTCTATGTTGAGGACTACGACAGAGATCGTGAGGCTCCACCTCCTCCTTCGCCTCCTGCTTCTTGATTGTACTTTTTGTTCTCTTGTACTTCAGAGTAACTGTCTGGGTTGTGGACTGTACTCTGCTTTCATTGTGTATATATGTTCATTTCATTGTATATAACTTGTTTCTCCTTTTAATAGATGTATTATTCTCTTTTTAAATTCGGTCTCAACATCACTTGTGCTTATAATGTGTTAATATTACTATTTTAATTTTATCCTATCTCAGTTCACTATTGCTGTGAATGTATGATAGTTCAGCGGGCACGGCCTGAGATGCTCTGATACCAAGTTGTCACACCCCAATTCCGTACATTTCAAAATGGTGTGATGAACCGCTAAATAACCAACGGTTCAACCAGGATCTCACATTGGCTATCCCCGCGTTATCTGAACCTCCATACATCCATGATCATAATCAGAGTAAATACACAATAGCGGAAGTCTTAATAAATAAATAAACTGAGAACTAAAATGATATCCATAAATAATAGCAAATTATTTTGTATTCAACTTGAGACATAAATATTTAAATATCAAATACATGTCTTATAAATCCAATAAAGGAACCTATAAAAATATCTAATCAAATACACACGAGTTGCACTCGCAAGAGGAGTCGTGTGTATCATCTTCAGCTCCAGCGTCCATTGCTGCTATATTCTCGTACGCAGACGCGTTCATATAGTCTTCAACTGTGTAACCTGCATCATCAACTAAAAATATTCGACGTCGAGGGGTGAGCACACGACACGGCTCAGTGAGTAGCCAAAACAATGCAACATTACATATGCATGCACATCAATTTATATCTTTGGTCTGGTTTGAAGTTTGCAATATGCAATAGAAAGGTTGAGGTAGCCAAAGGTCGCGTTTATTGACTCTGCCTCTATACACGATTGTGTGACGTTACCCGAAGATCACGTTTATCGTCAACTCACATGCACCCAACCATGAACATTATATAACAAAGGTTACGTTTATTGCTATATAGTGCCATACCAACACGTAAGCCCCTGCTGGCGAGGGCTGCAAACTGGGCTCACAACTAACCAACCCTAATGCCAAACAATGTATCCAAGGCCTCACCCCAGCATCCCTCAGAATGCCGATAGAGATAGAGCTAAGGCCCCCCGGTAGAGTCAGAGACTACAAGGACCGAGACCACCTCCCCTGATACTCTACGACATAATAGTTCCGCTAAGGTAATGGCGATACGACGATGCCAATGCACAAGACTTGAGTTAGAGATAGTGCTAAAGTGCTGAGACCCGCCAAAGGTTAACATTTATTGACGTTCTCATCACACCTCCCCTGATACTCCCTCGCATCAAGCACATCAACCACACACATACAAGCACATGCCTATTCCTATCATCATCATCATCATCATCATCATGTTATAAACAATAAAGAAAATATGCATGAACAAATAATAGAAATATTGGATGGCATGCTGTATGCACATAACAATCATATTCGCATAGAATCAAACATAGCATAAGACTCAAGAAATAGAAAACAGTTTATTATTAACCAATTTAGTTTGGAGTTAAGGTTCCTCACCTTAGTTTGCTATAGGATGTTTTTCCAAGCTTTAGAATCACCTCTACAGTGTTATTATAATGTTAGCAACCTAACAAAGCCGATAAAATTTAATTAGAATTAATTCCAAATTTTAAAACCATGCTGTTATCTGAGGGTCGATGCTCAGAATGCATAGGGTCGATGGGTCTATCGATCCTGTCCTCTGTCTGAACTTCTCGAATGCTGAGGGTTGATGGTCAGGGTGCATAGGGTCGATGGGTCTATCGACCCTGTGTGCGACCCTCTGTGCAATCAGGTCCAATTTCCAGTTTTTAATTCATTCTTCATGTTTGGGGTCCTATGGCTTGCTTCCACATTCCATTAAACATTCATTCCATGGTCTGAAACCATGATTCATCCTCTTAAATAGCTTTCATGCATTCTCCTAGGGTTTTCCATGAAAACCTAACCATGGATGGATGGTTTGGGTTTCACCAAAATCCTACACTCAACCATATCTAACCTAAGGTCTGTAGAAACTCATGGAATTAGTATCCATACCTGAGAAGATTACTTTTCTCTGGAAATTCTTCTCCTTTTTGCTAAGTCTTCTTCCTTGCCTCTTTTCTTCCTCTTTTCCTTCTTCTCTCTTTCTCTCAATTTAATTAGGGTTGTGAAAGGAGTGAAAGTGGCTTAGGGACGTCCTTTAAATAGAGTAGGAATGTCCTATAATAGTCCCATTGAGATTTGGAAAGAATCCCAATCGAAAATTAGGAAGTTTCCTAATTTCAGTTTCGGCGGTAAGTGAGGGTCGATTAGAGGGTTGATGATCCCGTTGACCCTGTGGTCTGACACTGTCCGACCCTCTGTCCATTTTTCAGGGTCTGAGTTTCTAATTTGAGAGGGTCGACCATGTTTAGCTGGGTATGCGACCCTTGCTCTATTTTAAGTGTTTTTGGGTCGATTTGATACTTGGGATCTCGCTCTCCTTCACGCCCTTGGTCCATTGACTCGACCATGATGGGTAAACCTGGTTCAAGGTGGTAAGACCGGGTTAGTTTGACACGGGTCTAACAACTCTCAATTTGGGTCTGAGGTCAATTTGGTCCATGCCCCAGTTTAGGGCATAATGGCTTTCCTCATTAGACCGCATTCAATTTGGGTCCAAGGTCAATTTGGTTCATGCCCCAGTTTATAGATTATGGGTTTCATCATTGGACCATTCCCTAGCTGTGATTCTGGTTCCTATCCTAGCCTGGGGTATATCGGATCTCATCTTTGGTCAATCCTACTACTCGGGAAAATTCCATTCCCTCTCTTTGAACAATGAGAAATATGAGGGCAACTCTTTGGATTCTAGCATTTCCTTGGCCAATGGGGCAAAAATGCCCGAGATGGGACAGCACTATCATAGCTGAAGGTTCATGATTTCTTGATGACTCCAGAATCTGGAATTGATCTTTACTGACAAGCAATGAGGAATGCTTCTCATTCTCCATTCCTGACGAGCTATCCTAACTTGTAGCACTGGGCTATGATAG